>CM038704.1:43675161-43900161 GCA_021613375.1 Megaleporinus macrocephalus | reverse complement strand
AGCAAAACTACAATATAATTTTAGGAAAACTGTCAAAGACTTGTTAGTAGAATGCCTTTACACTACTTGTTTATGTTGGAGTGTAAGAGTCTAATGGCTGAAGACTACTGATCAGGTATTATTTGGATGGTGGTTCATTCTCAGCACTAGTGCGTTAGTGCTGCTGCGTCCACTCACTCTCCACTCTATTAGACACCCCTATGTTGGTGGTACACATTGTATATGTAAAAACATACTACACACTGAAGCACTATCCATAGTTTCCAGTCAACGACATAGAGCATAGGGCCGGTAAGCTGGTCATTTGCCTGTTTGTGCTGACCCACACTGAATACTACAACACTGCTACCCAGCGATCAGGGTATAAACACAACACAGCAAACATCAGCCTGGTGAACAATGTTTTTGTATAAACTATTCATTATTAAACAATACTGTGTTTTGGAGAATCAATACAGCATGACAACACATAATACTGGGTTATTCAATATTTTCTCAAACCCATCTGTCGGAATGCCTTTGTTCAAATCTCAACCATTCGTGCAGAAGTCTGGAAAATCACTGGAATTCCCCTTTAACGCAAATTTGTGGTCACCAAGTAGCACAGCGTTATCACAATATTAAAAAGCACAACTTCAGGTTTAAAATCTGTTTCAAGCTTGTGAAATTCTGACCATGTGCCAATTCTGTACAGTTTTCCTATAACCCCGAGCCTGGTATCACTTCCTGTTCCCCTGACACTGACACTGCCCATTAGTTAATATACAAACAACATACAGGAGGCCTGACTGGACCAACTTTATTCCTAAAACTCTTACAATTAGAGATGGACCAATCAGCGTTTTTGAGGCCAATTCTGATCGCCGATCACCTTTCAGCGCGATCGGCCAATAGCCGATACCATTAGAGGGTGGGGCCATAGGCCACGGCAGGGCTACTTGTAGCTATTAGCGCAAGCAAGTCATGAAACATGGACTAAACTGGTTTATTACCATTTTTAATGAGCTCATATGAAACAGCATCATATTTTTAACTAAATTAACAGTAAATAAACAAAGTAAATCTAACTAATATCAACAATACTGCAATCAATACATTTAGACCCTTAATTTAAAACTAAAAAATTAAATAAATAAATGCAGTAAAAACTGCAGTCCTTAAACGCAGACTCTGTTATTTTAAACAAAAATCTGTAATCATTAAACGTAGATCTTGAATTGTTGCTGCTGTTCTGTTCGTGCCGGTCAGATCTGGTCTGTATGGTGTTCTGGGTTATCTGTTTTGTGTTAGCTGTGCGTGCTAGCTCTGCTGTTTGCTGATACTCACTGTATTCAGTCGTGGGTGTACTCTAAAAACCGTATCAGATTATTAGTGTTAAATATCTTTGTCTTGGTTCCCCTACGAGGCACGGTTAATTTTACAGATTTAAAAAACGCTCTGGATGAGTCTGTATCACATACGGTAACAAGCTGCCAGACGGACGCAACGCAACTCAAAGGAAAACTGTTCTCGCGAGGGCGCCGCTTTAGTCAGTCTGTGAAATATATAAGGGTATGTGTTTCCACCTAGTGGTTCAGATAGGAATTGCAAGAACCTGGCCGGAGGGGGTTTCAACGAAACGTTAGCTGGAAATACAGAAATTAAGCTCATTTGTTTAACGCCATTGCTTCACTCTCGGGATCGGCTCTCAGGATCAGCTAAACTGGAGAAGTATCGGCCGATCACCTATACATAGCCGATTGATCTTTCCATCTCTACTTACAATAATCAGAAAATCAACACATACATGACAAAAAGCACACATTTGTCTCAAAGAGTGACCCACCCCTCCCCCGGCCTCATTCATAAGCACAGAGCCAGAGAGCATGCTGGACAGGTGCTAGCTGTACGCTGACAGCTACTCACACACGCGCACACCCTCTCAAGCACGAGCAGCAAGCTATGTTTAGACCCCGGTGAGAACAGTAAACAAGAAAAACCAAACACAGTAAAGCTATGAGAGATTCTGAAGTGTTCCCACACCGCACAACCACCAAGACTGAATTTCAATGAATTCTGTTTATAGGGTACTGAGCAGAACTGAACATCAAGGGTTAACGACTAGTAGTGAATAACTGCTCACAATAAGACCTCGGCTCCTTTGCTGCTCCCAACTCCTCAACGCCAACGTTTCAGTAGAGGATAAAAATGTTTTCTATTGTGCTGAAGAAACTGGATTTATTTATATATTTATGTATTTGATGTCAGGCTCCTGGCAGAATAAAACACCTGGAGGGTATAAGCAGAAGAACCAACTTCCAAAGAATGCAAAAAACCCAAAAAAAACAACAACAACAACAACAACTAAACAAACAAAAACACAGGCAGCAGTAAGTATAACAATGCATCTGACTCTGGAGCACTGGAATCGACTTTAATTCATATTAGTATCATTTAATATTATGCTTATCATTTGAGCCAAAATAAAATTCTCAAGTTGTTTATAAAGGCTTAACATACTGTTCTTAACAGTGTTCCACCAATACTGATACTAGCACTTATGAGGATACTGAGAGCCAAGACAGCAGACTGAACTTATTAACATGTTAGCAGGGTGGGAGGACAAGCAGCAGTGAAACTGCTCACGACTAAACACACTAACAGGAGCTGCTTACCTGAAGAGCTGAGCTACTTCTTTCAGTAATTACTAATCTCCTGCTGCGTAGTCACTTACAGTCTGAGTTATTGTTAGTCCAGACCATCTAGCTTTAGCCTTGATTTAGCCTTACTACTACTTATATAATAATCAATATTGAATATTAGTAGTAAATAAACAGAATATATATATATATATATATATATATATATATATATATATATATATATATATATATATATATATATATAAATATAAAATCCCTCAAGTCAATGCCATTTAGTAAAGAACGAGTACGTTTTACTTTTATATTTACACAGAACATCTTACCAAAAAAAATAAAAATAAATTAAAAAAAAAAAAAAAAAAATATATATATATATATATATATATATATAATAGAACTTAAAGGTTAGTTAGGTTAGATAGAGTTAGTACCGTATTAGTCTTTATTTATGGATCAGTGTTATCTGTGCATCCCTTAATGTCTACATTCCACTACTGTACACTGTATGTTCCACTAAGTCTTACTAATTAAATCAAAACATGTAATGACTGAATCGTTCCTAATGAATTAGTGACTGGTCAGAGGATTCATTTGATGGTCAAAGTAGAAATGGAGCACTGCTCCTCTCTCCTCTTACCGAGCTGCTTAGCGGCGGAGTATGCCTCCTCAGGTGTGCTGGCTACCATGCCGGCGGGCACCGAGATGCCCGCCTCCTTCAGCAGGCCAATGCTCATGTACTCGTGCAGGGACAGGTTCCTCCGCTGCTGCAGCGTCGCCTGCGGAGACGGCTGGTTGCCATGGTTACCGAACAGCCCTGATGTCCCACCGAGGACCTGATGGGAAACGAAGCAAGAAAGAACTGCAGTGATGTGGACGCAGAAGAGAACTGAGGAGAGAAACGTCTCTATGTACCAAGCTTCTTATAGAGAGGACTTTCTTTGGAAGATTAAGAGAGATAAATAAGTCAATAATCTTAGTCTAAATGTAACACGGAGAGCACTTCTTTTCTGTTGAGTGACTTTAAATAGGAACGCAGCCAAGATATGAAACGGAGACTTCTAAACAGCATGTGTAAGAAAAATAAAAGGCCTTGCAGAACGACTGTTACTTTCTCACGCCATCTCATACACCCAGGGCACAAGCTAGAAAATAATAAATAAAAATAAATAAAACAATGACACACACACACACACACACATATAATATACATACATATGTATAGATAGATAGATAGATAGATAGATAGATAGATCTGTGTATTGGCAAGAACCTGGCAACAAGACGTATCGTGATACAGCAGTAGCGATTCAATATATTGCAATATAGCAAGCAAAGTGATAAACTGCAATTTTTAAAATTCTTCTATTAAAACACACCACGGTATGAACAGGTTTGCCAATACTTACAATAGCATTGCACCCTTGTGCTGCTTGTTTATGTTGGAGTGGAGCTGAAATGGATTACAACACTGCCATCTAGTGGTCTGTTGCTCTCTATTCTTAGTTACCCTGTCCTTGAATGGACAGGACCCCCACAGGACCACCAGAGAGCAGGTATTTTTATGGTGGTGGTGGATCATTCTCAGCACTGCAGTGAAACTGACATGGTGGTGATGCGTTAGTGTGTGTGTTGTGCTGGTACAAGATAATCAGATACAGCACCACTACTGTGTCCACACTACGTGGTTCAGGAGGTTCAGGTATGTGGAGCTCAATGTACAACACACTAAAGCTCAATCCACAGTTCCCAGTCAACAGCATGGGGCCAGTAAGCTGGTCAGCACCGGCCTGTTTTTGCTGACCCACACTGTCTGCACCGGAACAACAGAACACCAGAACAATAGCAGTAAGAGCCACGATAATGTCGTGACTTAAAACAAACAAGCGAAGAGACTGTGGAGCTAAATATAGCCTCCGTTTAAGGGGGTCTCTACAAAAACAAGTCCATTCTGAGCGGAACAAGTGGGTGACACCTGTGAGTGCTAACGAGCTAAGCTAACTAAGCTAACGCTAAACAGCGGGTGTTTTTATGACACACTGAGGTCCTTGTTTAGTCCTGCTAACCTTCTAATGAACCTGTGTGGAAACACTATCTGCTGGAAGAGCGGAATGTGCAGGAATTCATTCCAAGGAGGTCAAACTGAGCTGGAATAAAACGGAGGAAAGCAGCCAGGCTCAGGACAACGTTACAATAATTAGCATTAAACTCTGTCCCTCCAGTCGGTCCGCTCCCTTCAAACCTGAAAGCCTGATTTTCTAAACTGTGGTCTAACCTAAAGAAAGACGTGTCTGTGGACAGCTTATAAAAATCTAATTCCTCGTTTCACCTTAAATGGAGCAGCAGTTACATTTAAGGTGGAACGGAGAATTCAACTAAGAAGCTAACTACAGAAAGCAAGCAGCTAACTGATAGCGAGTCTGAGTCTTAATATAGCCCTCCAAACTGTGTTGTGGCTAATATACTTTAATAAAATACTTAAAATTAATAGCTATTAATAACAAAACACGGCCCGGCGTTGGCGCTAACAGCTCGTAGGCTAATCCGCCAAGCTTTACTGATGTTGACAGGCTGGGTCAGTTAGCTCGAAGCTAGCGAGCTAATGTCAAATGTGAAGCCCTTCTTTTTGAGGTCAGTGAGGTTACAAGAGTCCACAGGCACACAACAGAGACAGAACCCAGTCTCTCAAGGGGTATTTCTTCTGTAAAACTAACCTTGGCAGCCGAACCCAAAGCCGTCCGGGACCCAGAACTCCTCAGTCCGGCGGATAACCGGAGGCTGATCAGGGACGCCGCCATGTTTCTCTCTGCAGCAGCACCGCTATGCAGTCGAGATGTCACAACAGTCGTGCACGAATCGCTCTTTTTGATTCGGTTCTTTTTTGCTGGAACTGATTCACAAACCCAACTGAGTCGATCGCTTTTTCTCTTCATTACTTTTCGCTTTTAACGGAATTAGTTGTGTACTTCGCGCGTTCTGAATACGATATATAACGCTACATGTCATGTTGTCGGGTGTTAGATTTTTTTATTGCTTGGACATTTTATTGCGAACCAAAAATCACCGATTTGGACGTTTGACTCGATTCACCGAAAGGATAGCTCAAAAGAGTCGGTTCCTTGACCGGAATCGAACTCCCGGTGGCGTCACCAAGCGGTCGCGCATGCGTACGCGCAGACTGATGCAGCGTTCACAAACACCAACCAAGTCAGAAAGAGATTTCAGAGAAAACCCAAATAACATCAACTCGCATTTTATCTAAAAACTAAACAAAAAGAGATAAAGAAAAATTAAAGATGCATGTACACATGACTAATCTTAACGTGACGCTGAAATTTTCACGTCATAAACCACAAATACATTATTGATTTAGCAATATTCGTCTCTTGACCTTTAACCTACATTGAGTGTGTATAATTCTCAGACCACTTCTGCTGTTTGTTTTTATGCCTCACTTCGTTTCTAAGTGGTGATATTACTGTACTATCCTTGCTTTATTGTGCTAGTTATTTTGTTAATGCGTAACTTGTGTTTGGTTTCACTTATGATTCCTTTTAACAGAAGATGAATTCAAATACTTTTAAACACTATTAAATGTAAATTCTCAGACAATAGAACATTTTATTGAAATCACAGTAATATATCATACCTCTAAAACTGAAAATGACTATCAGAAATGTACAGACACTTGTATTTGAATATTGTTTGTAAAAATGTTTATTTATGTATGTATAAAATCTGCATGTGTGGTATTAATTTTTGTTGTCATTGTTATTGTTTTTGTTGAAATTAAATAATACAGAGCCCCTAATGGGACATGACTTTTTAATAAGGCATAGCTAGAAATGAATATATTGGGACCCACAAATTATTATTATATGGAGGCAACAAATTGACATATTGTGGGCGCAAATTAATATACAGAGGCCACAAATGATTATAATTATATAATCAGCCCATAAGTGATTATATTAAGGACAATAATTATTATACTGAGGCAACAAATGTATATTTTAAGGCCACATTAAGTACATTGAGTTCATCGATTGTTATCTTGAGGCAACAAATTGTTATCTTGAGGCCATAAATACATATATTGCAGGCACAAAATATTATACTGAGTTGTGAGGAATTTAACTGGAGATTCCAATATATTATTCGTGGCCACGCCTTAGTAAAAAAAAAAACAATAGCAAGGTCAAGGCCACCTTAGTGACACTTTAAATTGAAAGAAGATCAAATTAAAGCAATTCAACAAGAAGAAAAGGATAAGGAAGGAAAGAAGAGGGAAGTCATACAGCAACCTGACTAAAAAACTTAAAAATAAGTTAAAAAATGTTTTTTAAATCTCTTTCATTTTCTCCACCCATTTGTCGTTGCTATGGGAAACCGCCCGCCCTCCGTGAGCTGCCTTTCGTCCTGATTGGACACTCAGAGTTACAGCGACCGTTCCCAGAGGATGTTAAGCACTGCGCATGTGAACGTACCTTTACGCCTTTTGCGCATCTGCACAACGTGAAAGGCGTAAATTCCACCACAGAAAACCGGAGGGCCTACTTTCTCAATCCAGCCACAAAACATCGTCTCAGGACTTTACATGTCTTATTAAAACAAGTACTAGAGTCAGAACAGCTTTGCTGTGTTTGACTGCACTGTGTCTAAAATGCATAATGATCTAATTAAGCTGTAAATATGTTGTTGGCCAGAAGATTGATAAGTCAAGGAGGACAACAGTGAGTATTGGTCTGAAAGGTGGCATCTCATGATAGACTGACTGACTGTGGAATTCAAGTACTAACCCTTTTTATGCTGTCTGATAACCACCTGGTTACGTCTCAGGTTAACTAAAATGGCAGATTTTGTTCAGAGCCCAACCCCGAGAAGACCTGGTGTGGGAATTGGAGTGATAGTCACTGATTCCACTCAGCGGGGTTGTGTGCTCCTAGGGAAGAGGAAGTCTTTGGTTGGAAAGGGTGCCTATCAGTTACCAGGAGGTCACATTGAATTTGGGTGAGTAACTAGACGTGTGGAATTTCTGTATGTACAGATGTTTTTACGAACAACTCAAACAAACATTTGCCCTCCTAACTGTTTCCTTGCATGGTGGGTCTTCAGATTGGTGGAGAATGTGTTGAACCTTTAGCTCCAAAAAGTGTTCTGCTTTTGTTCACGCATGTCGTGACTGTCCAAATGAGAACATGTATCTTCAAAATAGTTACTTTACAGGAGAGGACAAAAACATTCTGAACTGTTAATGTAAGTCAATGGAACCAGAATTATTTCCAAGTGATTTTGGAACATCTCTATTGGTCCATTCGTCGTGATATTCTCACACAGTGTAAACGGCAGCTGTCCTGATCCAGTAATGTAGAAAAACAAAAATCGACCAAAACAGATACATGCTTCTCTTTGGAGAGCGACGATATATGCTATGTAGCCTTGTGACCTGTTTTCAGGGAATGGTAAGTAACAGCAATAAAAGATCTAATTATTTAAAAACCAGCGTCAGTAGGGTTAACATCAGTAAAGAAAGGAAGCAAAAACAGTGCAAGCTAAGCTGTCCCATCTGTGAGCCAATCAAAGCATACTTTAACAAATCAGATACTGGCTCTATTAACCATCCCTGATTCAATTCCAGTGCTTTGATCCTGTTCACATTCAGGTATCCGGATTATATCTGGATAAGGCCGAGCCATATACAAATGCGAGCGTAAACGCACAAGACACATTTAAAACACATACAAAGCCCATTCACTCAAACTACTTCATAGGGTGGTCTGAGCCACATTTGAGGAATTGATACATCAGTGCAAGGCTATATTCAGACTGCAGGTAAATCAGATATTTTCTCCAATCAGATCTTTTGTGATGACTGTTATTTGTAGGTGATCAGATCGGATTTGAGTATAACCAACATATCTGCACATGTTGCTGTGTAATAACATGGGCATCACTCTGGATCTGTCATGGTTAGTGATTGTTACGACCCGTCTAGGGGTTCGCTCACAGCCGTAACATAAATTAACAAGCAACATTGTATTTGTTTTTAATTCACAATCATCAGGACAAGCGTCAGAGTGGGCCATCCCAAAGAAATAAACAAAACCAAGGTAACTAATAAGGTCAAAACTCTGCCATACCTAACATCAAAGTAAAGAAAAATGAATACAACCTCCTTCCCGAACTCCCTAACTAAAACAAAACAAGAGAAAAATAGATAATCCAAAAAAAAAGGCACCCACTCCTACACCCTGGTCTCCAATTAGATGAGAATGACAATTGTACTGGATAATTCAGGTACTTCATTATGTGCGCTAGAGATAGATCATATAAAAACATGGAGGAAAGCCTCCCTGAAGACAGCGGTCCTGGGGATTAAGTAGTCCAGCATGCAGGGCCGGCCAATCAGACGCTCAATCCACAGCCAATCACATCCACGGTAGGTAGGGCCCCTAATCAGCAGAGGAAAGAACCAACAGAGAGAGAGAACGCCACCCAACTATGTCCTAGGGATGTAACAGTGATGCAAAAGACACTTTGAAATCTGATTTAAGCTGCATCTGGAAAAATGTGGTTTGAATCCGATTTGCAAAACATTCAGACCATCACAAATCAGTCTGGACAGAATCTGGACATGGATCTGGACACAAAAACACAATCAGCAACCATGACCCCTCCTAGTACAAGCCAAGCTCCTCCCCAATACAATCTGATACCTGATATAGAGGTCCAGAGTATAACAGTGTTAGAGGATTACTGTTTACTGTGCTGGGATGAGCTAAACAGTCTGATGGCCTGAGGGACTGGGCCAGCAGTCTGCCGCTGATTTAACTCCTCTGATTGATGATTGCGATGAGCAAAGGGTTGTACTGAGGGACCTTCTCTCTGCCACTTATGTGAGACACTCCAGCTCTGTTCCCAGCACAGAACCAGCTTTCCTCACCAGCCTGTACTGTCAACCGGTGTCCCTCTTCTTAATGCTGCTTCCCCAACACACTACAGCAGAGAAGAGGACGCTGGCTACCACAGACTGGTAGAACATTCTCAGGAGACCCTGAAGGACCCAAGCCTCCTCAGGAAGTAGAGCCTGCTCCGTCCCTTCCTGTGGAGGGTGTCAGTATTCGCTGTTGAAGGGCCCATATCACTAACAGACAAGAAGAGACTGGACAAACTAATAAAGAGGTGCTAGGAGACAGGAGGATGTTAGCCAAGCTGGCATCCATGCTGGAGAATGACTCTCACCCCATGCATAAGCTCAGCACTGGGCAGCTCCTTCAGCGACAGGCTGCTTCAGCCCAAGTGTGTGAAGGAGCGGCATCACAGGTCCTTCCTTCCCACGGCTGTAAGACTCTACAGCAGGGGTATTTAATTAGAGTCAGTAAGGTCCAGTTAGAGGAGATTTCCTCAGGCCAAGGTCCGGATCGTCATTATTTCTAATTTGTGTTATGGTTCAGTACCATATCCTGTTTACTGAAGCAGCCTAGTAGTTCTATCAGCATTTTACGTCAACTAAAAGACAAACAAATTACAAATACTGATCAGTTTATTTCAACAATATTTATTGTCTTAAATGCTGAACTGAATTAATTATTTATAAAACTTCAAATAAATGTTTTTTTCCTCACTTTAAGTAAAAATAAGGACTACGTTAAAAAAACAGAATGCTTTTTAGAAAAATGCACCATAAAGTGTTTATTACTGAAAGTAATTAAAACATGCGTCTGCTTGTTAACTCAATTTCACATCTTGACATGTTGGTTTGGAGCTGCCTTAATCTGCACAGATCTGATTGGCCTTTGATGATCTTACAATGCATTTGATTGGTCTGTGAGTTTACTGTACCACAAAGCCTGTATACCGTGAAGACAAGAAAAGCTCCACCGCTTAAAATAAACACTGTCTAAATTAAATCATTCACAATAGTTTATCGGTTCGGGTCCGCATTGGTTAACGTCTGGGTCCGGATTAGTGACCTCTGCTCTACAACCAGCACTGCTTCCAGTTGACCCTATACACAGCAGACTATATACACACACACTTACACAAATATATAATTTTTCCATGTAACATAATGTGCAATGTTTTTTTTTCATTACCCCAGTGCAATTAAGAAGCAAAGTGCAATTATTTGTAAATACAATTCTTGATTTATTTATTATTTATATTGTATATACTGTACTGTTTATTCATCTATTGTTTGTACTGAGTGCCTTGCTATTCCTCTGCTGCTGTAACACGGTGAATTTCCCCACTGTGGGACAAATAAAGGATTATCTTATCTTATCTTATCAATATTGGCCCTTCAGTGCGTCCTCGATAGGCACCTAATATTAAAATATTTGGATCATATTTGAGTTCAGAATCTCTCTAAATGCAAGCATTGGGCAGTTGTTGGCCATTAACATGCCACTCTGAGTCATACTATATGTTTGTTTATTACATAGACAGTGTTTCTAGGTTTCAGAGGCCTCTGCTGTGCAGTGACAGCTGTTATGACTCCGTAATACATAGTACAGAGGAGCTCCTTGCCTCACAGGCTTCCCTGCGCCAGGCCTACCAAAACTCATTCTTCCTAAAGTTGAATGTTTTGTCTCCAGCCATAAATTCTGTGCGTCCCCTGCAGAGAGACATGGGAGCAGTGTGCGCAGAGAGAGGTGATGGAGGAGGCCGGGCTACAGCTGAAGAACGTCCATCACGTCTCCGTAGTGAACTCCATCAAGCTAGAAGAAAACTATCACTACGTTACGATCTTCATGCAAGGAGAAGTGGACAAGGCCTTCCCGTCTGAGCCCGTGAATATGGAGCCGGAGAAGAACGAGGGTAAATGCGTGTGTAAACTGAAGGTTATTAGTACTGCCGTCCTGCAGGTTTCTTCAAAGGACTGAAGGAAGTACTGGGTCTTTTGTTCAGATGTAAAAGAAATGTTTAAAATCTCACCAGCTTGTAGAGATGGAAAGATCAACCGGCTATGTATCGGTATTGGCCGATTTTTAATAAAAATATGTGATCGCTGATCGGCCGATATTTCTCCAATTTAGCCGATCCCGAGAGCCGATCGATGGCGTTAAACAAATGAGCCTAATTTCTGTATTTACAGCTAGTGTTTCATCCAGGAAGAGGAGCCTTCTGTGAAACCCCCTCCGGCCAGCTCCCTGCAATTCCTATCTGAACCACTAGGTGGAAATAAATACCCTTTCATTTTCCACAGACTGAAGCAGCGCGAGAACAGTTTACAGCGTTCACCACACGCGCTGATAGAAAACATGTCGTCCGCCTGGCAGTTTGTTACACAGACTTATCCAGGACGTTTTTAAAATTAGTAAAATCAGTGTGTCTCGTGGGAACCAAAGATATTTAACACTATTAATCTGATACAGCACTGCACGCAGCTGAACACAGTGAGTATCAGTAACCAGCAGAGCTAGCACGCACAGCTAACACAAAACAAATAACCCAGAACACCATACAGACCAGATCTGACCAGTACGAACAGAACAGCAGCAACAATTCAAGATCTACATTTAATGATTGTAGATTGTTGTTTAAAATAACAGAGTCTGTGTTTAATGACTGCTAGTTTTACTGTATTTATTTAATTATCTTTTTTCGTTTTAAATTAAGGGTCTAAATGTAATGATTACAGTATTGGTGATAATTGTTTGATTTACTTTGTTTATTTACTGTTAATTTAGTTAAAAATATTATACTGTTTCACACGAGCTTGTTAAAAATGGTAATAAACCAGTTTATACCATGTGTCATGACTTGCCTGCGTTTATAACTACATGCCCTGCCATGGCATATAGCCCCGCCCTCGATCGGTATCGGCTATCGGCCAATCACGCTGAAAGGTGATCTGCGATCAGAATCGGCCTCAAAAACACTGATCGGTTCATCTCTACCAGCTTGTTTTTATTGTAATAGTGCTGCCCACATCAACAACACCATCTGCAGGCAGTTTTTTTATTAGTTTTATTAGATGGGGGTCTGAGTGAACTGAGACAGGGGTAAGGACCCCGGCAGCAGAACATGCCCAGAAATCATTGGTATTACAAGAAAACACGTCCCACAGTTCTCGAAATATCAACACGGTTCCAACTCCAGATCATCCGGTCTGATTGTGTGATTCAGGCTTGTATATAGCTTTTTGATCGGAAGCACGGATTCTGAAAAATTCCTGTTTTTTTCCTGGATTTTTTCCCATAGAGAATGAACAGGATGGTAATGTGCACGGCAATCTCCTGAACTTCTGCTCAGCCAAGAAACACCGTTTAGTACACACTGACTCGCCACGACTGTTTATCGTTTTTTTCCATTCTTCTATTTTCCCCTTAGTGTTCCTATTCATTTTCAGTCACACCCAAACCTCATGTTTTTAACCTACAGCCTGCATGTACTCTTTTAAGGCAGATCCCTGATCACTGATTTACAGCCATACGGACCCACACTTCTCTATTTGTTGTTTATTCATCCCTCGTTCCTCCCATAGGGACCCATTCATTTTTGACCAAACCCAAACATTACGGTTACATTCAGCCTACAGCCTCCAAACTGCATGTACTCACTCAGAGCAGATCCCCAACCTCTAATCCACAGACATACTGACCTGCACTCCTCTATTTGTTGTTCCTTCAGGAACTGCACCTCTCTAGTTTTAACTGTTTTCTCTGTTTCAGGGTGGGCATGGAGACTTTGGGAGGACTTTCCCCCAGAGGAGCAGCTGTTCTTCCCTTTGGCTAATTTGAGACAGCAGGGCTTCCAACCTTTCAAAAACAGAGGCAAACATTTACTGTAATCAGGTTCACCTTTTAGCTCTCTGACCTCAACCACTGTAATAAAGCAGTCACATGAAACATATGGACCGTGTTTGAAACTGAGCTGAAGTATAATGGAAATCTGATGAAACGTTGGTAATTTGATGAAACATAATTTTTATTTAAGATGTGTTTATTCCAAATGATTTGGCAGTTATGATGTAGGTAATATTAACATAAGAAAACACATTATAGGAAAATGTGGGGGAGCAATAAACACGAAGCGGGAGAATATATATATATATATATATATATATATATATATATATATATATATATATATATATATATATATATATATATATATATATATATATATTGTTGCTGTTCAATGAAAAACATGTCTCCGTTTTTGTCAATTGCCATTTTTCTACATCACTTAAATGCATGAGCTACCGTTTACATTGTGTAAAAGTTTTATGATGAATGGACCAATAGAAATTTGGAGAATGGACCAAAATAACTTGTAAAAAAAATCAGGTTCCATTCACATTACATTACATTAAAAGTGAAGCCAGTTTTTGGCCTCTCCTGTAAAGTTGCCATTTTGGAGTTTTTTCATTGGACAGCGACAATATATATGAGTATTGTGCAAAAGTTTAAGGCACTTGGGGACAATATTAATACAGTAAGTCATGCTTTTATATATGTCAGTGTGTTTATTTAACCCAAACCTCTCCTTGTGAAAACAACCCAGTATTATTTACAGTTCTCATCTAATGCCTGCTTTGACTGCTCAGTACTTCATTAAGCTAAATCAAGATTGCTGCTGATAGAACTGAACACATTCATACAATGTCTGGGGCGTCCAGGAGAAATCTGGAACTACACTTTGTTCTTCAAGCTAGAGCTCAAGATATGATCTACTTTTGTCCCGTCTATTTGGTGTATTAAGTAAATAGTTATTACTATTATATGACTGTTAATTAACTCTATAATGCCAGTCACTGTTGAACTGTGGGCTTAAAATTGTGAAGGCAGGTTGGTTTACTAAGTTTATGTTCTCGTTATGAACCTCAGAAACATCATGATGAATCTCTTCTCTCAATCAAAACAATTTTCCAACAGTAATTCTGCTGCATACAAGTTGCATACAAACGTACTGCATTAAACTCTTTTATTTAAAAGAAAGAGAAAAATATACGTTTTCCATTATACGGGTTTTTTTAAAAAACCTGAACGGCTGATGTGTTAAATATATAAAGAAACAGTATGTCTGTCTCATATGTCTGTTTCACCAATTTAGTCATTTAAAAACATAACCCATGTTGGTGCTTCCTAAAGGACAACCTCAGGGCGGCTCCAACAAATTAAATACACAATGCCAAGTCCAAGCTATCTAATCCTAAACAAAACAAAACGAAAGTTACTTATCCTAAATGATACTGAAATAAACAAAAATGCATAAACAACATCCGCTCTCTTACCTAGTGTGAATAACCAGGGCCTTCCTGCGCGATGTAAATGTATAGCTGCACCCTGACTAACCTAAGTGTTTCACTGGAAAAGCAATCAAACTGGTCTGGACTTGTTAAATAGATGCACCGTGTCAGTTAAAAGACACTCGCCTCTGATTTCAGCTATGTTATTTAAGTCGAGCTGTAGGTTATGTCTCGTTGTTTTATTATTTTTAATCATCAAAGTTTTGTTTTTCTTATCTAGATAGAGCCACTTACACAAACAGGCCTTTCTGAAGGTGTCTGTTTTAAAGGGGAATTCCACCCTCTTACAAAAAGTTAATTCTATTGCACCTTTAAATTAGCATTAAAAATATACTGATTGTGCTGTTTTTTTCAGCAGGGAATTAAAACGACTATATTTGTGTTGTAGACATCGCCAGCTTTTATCACCACCACAACAAAAAATCACGCCATGATACATATGGAATTCTGGGAAAAAATAAAGGACTTGCCCTTTAATGAGAGCTTTAGGTTCAGGCACAGTGGGATATATCTCTGTATGTCTCGTTATTTTATTATATTTAATAATCATAGTTTTGTTTTGCTTGTTTAGAAAGAGTCACTTAAACAAACAAGCCTTTCTGAAAGTGTCTGTTATAAAGGGCAATTCCACCCTTTTACAAAAAGTTAATTCTACTGCACCTTTAAATCAGTATTAAATGCATGCTGGCTGGAAAATAAAAAAAACTAAATTTGCGTTGTAGACACCCCTGGCTTTTATCACCACCACAGCAAAAAAAAATCACGACTTGATACGTTTGGAATTCTGGGAAATTGTGGGAAGAACTTGCTCTTTAATGCGAGCTTTAGGTTCAGGGACCGCAGCATATATAAGTCTTGTTAATTTATCATATTTAATCATCAAAGTTTTGTTTTTCTCATTTAGACAGAGCCACTTAAACAAACAGGCCTTTCTGAAAGTGTCTGTTTTAAAGGGAAATTCCACCCTTTTAAAAAAAGTATGTTCTATTGCACCTTTAAATCAGTATTAAATATATACTGACTGTGCTGTTTTTTTAGCAGGTAATTAAAACGGCTATATTTGCGTTGCAGACACCCCTGGCTTTTATCACCACCACTACAAAAAATCATGCCAGGATACATATGGAATTCTGGGAAATTTTGGGAAAAAACAAAGGACTTGTCCTTTAATGTGATCTTTAGGTTCAGGCACAGTGAGATATATCTATATTTGTCATTATTGTATTATATTTAATCATCAAGATTTTGTTTTTCTCATTTAGACAGAGCCACTTAAACAAACAGGCCTTTCTGTAAGTGTCTGTTTTAAAGGGCAATTCCACCCTTTTAAAAAAGTACATTCTACTGCACATTTAAAGCAGTTTTAAACGCATGCTGGCTGGAAAATAAGAAAGCTATATTAACCTTGTAGACATCACTTGCTGTTATCACCACCACAGCATAAAAATCACTGGGAAATTATGGGAAATTTGGAGGAAAAAAAACAAAGAACTTGCCCTTTAATTTTAGTTTTAGGTTCAGGTACCACAGCATATATAAGTCTCATTACTTTATCATATTTAATCATTAAAGTTTTGTTTTTCTCACTTAGACTGAGCCACTTAAACAAACCGGCCTCTCTAAAAGGGTCTGTTTTAAAGGGAAATTCCACCCTTTAAAAAAAAGTATGTTCTTTTGCACCTTTAAAGTAGTTTTAAATGCATGTTTGCCTTTTTAGCAGTTATTTGCGTTCTCTGGCTCTCATCACCACCACTGCAAAAAACAAAACTGGATACATCTGGAATTCTGGCGATTTTTGGGGACAAACAAAGGAATTGCCCTTTAATGTGATCTACGTAACGTGCTATTAGAAGCAGCGCCCCCTGTCGGCTCACCTCAGCGCCTGCGTCTGCCTAAATGCGTCACAGCAAGTTAGAAGCAGAAACGGACGCTGCTCGGATCTACCAGCTTCAGGGAGCCTTAGTTCAGGGCAGTTTAACTTAGTGGGGTCGTTTTTACCCGGTTAGTCAGGGTCAGTCATGGTTAAGCTCACCTTTAACTCGGCCCTGGGCCAGAAAGACGCGAAGAAAGGAGAAAAGGGTGAAGTGCTGATTCCACAAGAAGGGGTGAGTTTATCAGAGCAGTCCGACCAGTTTTGTTAGCTGTGGTAACTTAAGACAACTGCCGGACTAACTTAACTTAGCTGACGACTTTCTTCGGAGCGAGTGTTGTTATTTACAGTGTTTCGTAACTCGGTAAATTGTGTCTACGCGTTTTTGTCACCGTGTATCAACAGAAGTTGTTATTTATTATTTGAGGAGCATTTAATGTATTTTAAGCTGCGTTCGGCTAGCTGTGTTAGCCACCGGCCTGTGTTGTTTTTTAATATATCTCAAACCGAAAGTATCGAATGTCGTCTTGTCAGTAAGTCTGGAAGGTTGTGACCGAAATAACACCGAAGAAACGCGCTGAACGTGTCACTTTTGGTTTTGTTTGAGTGGACAGGTCACTGGAGACTTTATATTTCCTGTGGCTCTTCGAGCTCAATAACAACTCCATGAACAAGCTCGGCCCCTGAACATGAAGGCAGACTGTGGGGAAAATGGCTGACTCCAGAAAACACTGCCTGTAGTCGAGCTGGCTGGAGATTGACAGTCGCCTTAGCTAACGTTACAGCACTCATGGATATTGGGGTCAAGTCCTTAAGACTGGCTTGAATTGATCCTCTTGCACTTTTAGGTCCTTATTCTCTTTTCTCGCTTTCTTCTCCCCGATTTGAGTCTTTCGAAAAGGAGACGAAGCGACTGTGCGTGCGTGCGTTAGTACTGATCAGCTCCGCGGGCTAGAAATCCTTCCCATTGTCTGTTTTGCGGTATAAATCAGCGGTTTCACGTCGTGGGATCTGGCCTGCATGTCACTAAGTACTCTCAGCCTATTTCTGGTTCGATGCGTAGGTGCCAGACTGACTGTGTGAGCCGTTCTGTCTAATGTCGTGGGCGAGTCGAGGATGCAGCCAGACCTGCACTGAAATCTGCTCATGATGAGTCAGTGTGATATGGGCCAGTTAGGCTTTTCACGCTGAAGCCCTGTAAAATATTAATGAAACACAACTCGAGCAGTGTACAGAAAAGCTGGCACCATTCTGCTACACAGCCTCGTCCAAATAAGCCGAGCAAAAAAAATAAATAAAGAGGAAGTAGTAAAGAAAAACTGCCAGCAAATGCTGTTTTGGTCATGTGGTGTGAAGTAAAAATCTTAGTTCCTTAAATGGAAGCTGATGTACTCATACAGTATCGACTGAAATTAATGATTGCACAATTGATGTGAGAGGCACTGGCCACTAATGCCACCAAGCAGATGGATCTTGTGACCAGAGTAATAGGAATTTTTTTTGTTGTGCTCACGAGTACCAAACATGCCTCAGGACTGAAATGAGAGCCAGGACACATTTCACTTCACTACACTATACATGCTGTACATTGGGGTTCAGTTCCCCACCTTAGTGACGACCTACACTCCTAACACTACCTTCACCTAACACTTACCTACCTGTGTACATGTAAACTGTAACACTACCTTCAGCTTCCTGGGTACAGGTAAACTGTATCAGTAGCCTCACCTACCTTTGTACAGGTAAACTGTATCAGTAGCCTCACCTACACGTGTACAGGTAAACTGTATCAGTAGCCTCACCTACACGTGTACAGGTAAACTGTATCAGTAGCCTCACCTACACGTGTACAGGTAAACTGTAACACTACCATCACCTACCTGTCTACAGGTAAACTGTAACACTACCATCATCTACCTGTGTACATGTAAACTGTAATACTACCTTCACCTACCTGTGTACATGTAAACTGTAATACTACCTTCACCTACCTGTGTATAGGTAAACTGTAACACTACCCTCACCTACCTGTCTACAGGTAAACTGTAACACTACCTTCACCTACCTGTCTACAGATAAACTGTAACACTACCTTCACCTACCTGTCTACAGATAAACTGTAACACTTTCTACATGTAACTGTAATGTTGCTATGGATAAAGCATCTGTCTTTAAAATGCCTTTAAATGTAAATATAAAATGTATTCTGTTTATATAAAACTATATATAATATAGGTTGCAAATGTTGGCCAATGAAGCAGGATCTATGTGCCATCCAGCTGGACCAGCTTAGCAGGTGTGCTGTCACCAATGACACCACACTGCCACATTTAAAAATTGCATCTGAATTATCTCATTAGCTCTGTGTCTGACCAAACAGGTCTGTGAACACCAAAAAATAATCTTCAAGCCGAGTGGCCACTGGGTCCTCATTTTAAGCAGCCAAACAGCGTTCTGTCTGACATCTATCCTCATAAAATAGATTACTGAGACACTCTAGTTAGAGAGCAACTGCATCACGGCTTGTTACCACCCACTAAAGCACGTGACCTGTGGTTTAGCTGGTTGCTAAGCTACCAGTCGGCATCCAAAGCAATAGCCCGAGGCTTAAAAATCCGCTAGCATAAATGCTAATGGTTTGAGTATAAAACTGGAAAAATGGTCAATGACTCGTTACAGAGTTGATAATAAAAAACTGTTGTGTGTGATTATATGACAAGAAACACATTAAAACACCAGAGAGAATCAAAATAACGTCCTCAGTAGACAGCGTGTTTAAGGTATGTAAGAATTGGGACAGCCTACATGTCAGGAGCGCATACTATGACATAAAAGGCTGTCTATGTAGACCCTCGCTAGGTTTTGAGACACACCCTGTATCTATGCCCGATTACATGCATATATTACACATTACACAGGCTGAATATCAGTATTTATAGGTATGGATATTGAGCAGGTATCAGAGAATGCTGGATCCTTATAACAGACATATCCTAAGATAGCACATTGTCTCACTGTGTGATGTGATGTTATTTCTTCTTGTGGCGAGCAGAATGATTAAGTGCTTTGATCAAGTCAACCTTTTAGATGTTTGTTTTTAAGGGGTATTCCATTGATTTTCTTTTCAGAATACTGTTACTCAGTATCCTTGAGCCTTTATTTCACTGTGAAGGGTACATGAAGGGTGGTGTAAGGCAGAATAGTTTCCAAGATAAGCCTTTTTTCAGATTTACCACTATTTTTCATTTCAGTAATACATATAAAACCTCAGGTGACACATGTGCACTACTGGTCAAACATTTTAGTTCACTACCAGTCAAAAGTTTTAATACTCTAAAACATTTGACTGGTAGTGTACTATAACGTTTGGCTGGTAGTGTATCTAAAACGTTTGGTAGTGTATCTAAAACGTTTGACTGGTAGTGTATCTAAAACGTTTGACTGGTAGTGTATCTAAAACGTTTGACTGGTAGTGTACTAAAACGTTTGACTGGTAGTGTACTAAAATGTTTGACTGGTAGTGTATCTAAAACGTTTGACTGGTAGTGTATCTAAAACGTTTGACTGGTAGTGTATCTAAAACGTTTGACTGGTAGTGTACTAAAACGTTTGACTGGTAGTGTATCTAAAACGTTTGACTGGTAGTGTACTAAAACGTTTGACTGGTAGTGTATCTAAAACGTTTGACTGGTAGTGTACTAAAACGTTTGACTGGTAGTGTATCTAAAACGTTTGACTGGTAGTGTATCTAAAACGTTTGACTGGTAGTGTATCTAAAACGTTTGACTGGTAGTGTATCTAAAACGTTTGACTGGTAGTGTATCTAAAACGTTTGACTGGTAGTGTATCTAAAACGTTTGACTGGTAGTGTAATAAAACGTTTGACTGGTAGTGTATCTAAAACGTTTGACTGGTAGTGTATTAAAACGTTTGACTGGTAGTGTATCTAAAACGTTTGACTGGTAGTGTTCTTAAACGTTTGACTGGTAGTGTATCTAAAACGTTTGACTGGTAGTGTACTAAAACGTTTGACTGGTAGTTTTTAAATAGTAGATGAAATGGTTATATACTGCAACCCCTGGTTTTTATAACCACCATGGTAAGAACTGTTAGTAAATGTATCTACCTATTTTACATCAGACTGCTGTAAATGATGTTTTCTTTACTTGATTAGTTTCTGTTATGCAGAAATTGCTGAAGGTGTTATAAGTAAGGTGCTGTCTCATATTAAAGCTTAAATAAATTCAAAGTTTCAGTTTCAGTATTGGTAAAGAAAAAAATGGTATTGTGCCATCTTTCAGCTGGAACCAGTCGTTGGTTAAGTTTAGTGTCACTATATCCCCGTTAAGAACAGTATGTGTGGTCTGATTCTGCTGAAGTGTTACGCACGGTCTCTTGGCTCTCTGTCACACAGGTGATCAAAGCCTGGCTGAGGCCGTCTGGCCGGTGTTGATCCTTTAAACAGTGATTTCTTTTCCCTTTCAAAATCTCTTAGCAGTTCTTCTACCGTTTCAACAAAGACTGTCTCTGTAAGGCCTGAGCTCTGTATGTATGTGTGTGTGTTTTTGGGAGTGGAACAGGGCGAGTGTGTGTCTGGGAGCGAGTGAATGAAAGACAGGGTGAAACTGTAGCCCTTCCTTGTTTGATTTTTTTAGAAGAGATTTAAGGAAGCAGCCGGTAAGAAGCAGGATTACGTAACCGGAATACCACGTGTCCGATCAGTATATTTTTATCAGAGGTTTCAGATCAATGCACACTGTGTAATGTTTCAGTAAATTGAGTCCAATTTGTTTTTCCACTGCTGTTTTTTTTTCTTCTTTTTAAATCTAGGTTGGATTCGTGCATTTCAGAAAACCGCTGGCTTGTGGTTAGAAGCTGAAAAGCACTTACTTTTGACCCTTTAATTATGTGAGAATGAAAGGGTTCAGGTTTATTGTGTCTAGATTGTGCTGCCTGTCTTAAAGCTATGCTCAGCAAACATTAAGAGTTCTCCTCTCACATCAAAATCTAATCAATCAGCAAAGACATGCTGGGTTTCAGAAGTTTCCAGATTGGACACTAATTCAGATGAAATTCAGGCTTTAGTGTGGATTGTACTAGGGATGATATCTGGTCTTATTATCCAATTCGAGTTTATTTGTATAGCGCATTTTACAAAAATGCTAGTTAGACCGTTACAACATATATCAATCCAGAGGCGACAGTGGTAAGGAAAAATTCCCTCAGGCTGGAGGAAGAAACCTTGTGAGGAACCAAGACTCAAGGGGAGACCCATACTCCTCTTGTCAAACGGTGTTTAATAAACTAAATACCAAAGAAAAGCTAAGAAAATCTCTGTTTGAAGTCTGGATGGCAAAGTTTTCAGTCCCATCCTATCTTAGTACTGGTCCATCTGGATGGCACAGTGAGGGAATTAAGGGAAATAAGTTAAAAATAAAAATCTTCAGTCAGATGACTTGACCAATATTTGAAGGTGTTATCATTTTACTGTGTGTAAAACAAAAGAAATAAAGGTAACTTTTCTCTCTAATGATCATCTTGTAGATGTCTCAAATTTTACATTTTATAAACTGGTGGATGTGTATGTAAGAAATCTCAGATATGGGCTTTTACTCCCATACTAGGGGTCTTCATGTCAGTTAATTTTGATACTCTAGTATTCATAATGCTTCATGAATGATATTTGGTTAACTGCAGAGAAGGAAAAACAATGCCAGAGAAAAAGCTTAGCTAATCAAACAGTGTCACGTTAGATGCCAATGAGGACGTGATGTCTTTACACACAGTATTTTCATCATGCGTTTTCAGTGTTGCTGAACATGGCTGGCATCAGCAAGAGCATTTAGCCTTGTTAGTGGTACCGCCTTGTTATCTCTGCCTTTTCAGGCATGTCCTTGGCAACGCACTCACGTTCAGGCACTTGTGTTTCAGAGCGATGCCGTTTGAGGCAGCTGGGGTGATTTAGGCATATGGTTTGCTAATTGGTAGCTATAAGCTCCCATTTACTTCTTTGCCACATTAGTCTCACAGCTGTGGTGCAGAACTAAAAGAGAAAGCTGTAGACACTCATATGTTTGACTGATCAACTGCATTTAAGGCAGGAGAGAAAATAGTGTAAATATATATTTTTTTGCAGAGCTGTCTGTTGAAGCCTGGCTTTAGATAGGCAGGTCAATGCTCTCTACCTTGGAGAAAGGAGAGTGACGATTGTGCTCCTTTTTAGAATTGCATCATCATCATCATCATGGGGGAAGGCAACAGAGCAGCTCCCCAAGGATTCGCACCTGTAAACATGCCTGTCTTTGCTTGCGTATTTTCCACTTGCTGCTTCTTCAGCATGTTTTGATTACCTCGTGGCTTTCTCTCCAACTAGTGGAGAATAAGCTGCTTAATCATAACTCAGAGGAAGCTCTAGTATATTCAGCCGTGTTTGAGCTGAAATTCCATTGATTTTCCAACATTTCCACAAAGTTCAGTCACTGAGATGTAAACAGTAGTTGATAATAGGGCTGTGCAATGTTGACAAAAAATATATCTTGATATTTTCTCTAATTTTGTTGATAATGATAATAAACAATATTTTGCATTATTTAAAAATGTGTTTGTAAAAGTCTTATATTTTACTGCTCCCGAAGCGCTTCATACTCCTTATACTCTTTGTTGTGGTTTGTTGGGAGATGATGGAACCAGGTTAGTGGTGGAGCGATCTTTAACGGCTGCTTTCTTACAAAGTCTGCCAATTGCATTTTCTGAGCAACATCAGTCTTTTCAGATCCTAACCAGCTCCACGCGAGTAAAGATGATCCTCGCCTAGGAGTTAAATCTAAGGCGGTAGACTGCAAGGCTGGTGGTGTCCGAGTTTCTTACCCTGGCGCAGTGTGTTCACTCATTTTCAGCTTTAGGTGTGTTGTATAGACAGCTATGCTAGCTTTAGCCTATGCAGCACACAGTATGGGCACTCTCAATGCGCACTCGCAGCAGCCTGTACTAAAGCATGAAGTAGTGAACGTGTGGAGTCGAGGCATTTTGATTGTTGTTTTTTCTGTCAGTAGCGTACTCGATGACGTCCGCTCGCGCTTCGTTAACACTGCAGTTAAGATATTATCGTAAACGAAATATATCGCACACCCCTAGTTGAGAATGGTTTGATGTGGAGTGGTGCATTGTAGGGAATTTCTTTACAAAGGTTGTGATGGGGACCAGGAGTCTTAGTGTCTATAATAGCCAAAACACAAAGGGTCACTTTATTTGTTGTACAAAATGACCAGTAGTCAATAGTCTTCTATAAATAGTGCTCATAAACTAGAACATCCTGTATGAGCCTGTTTGTCTGAATGTATTTTTAAAAACAAAATCGGTCAAAGCTTTCACTAAAACAATGTAAAAGACAAAAGGCATTGTTTTAGTAACTATTTCCAATAATAACTTTCAGTGAGCGAGCATAAAAAGGCATTAAATGCCTTTGAGTTGATACGTTTCTGTGGATTGGAGCATCATTTCACATCAAACCAGCCTGAATGACACCTCTACCATTTCATTATCAAGAATTTAGCTTTTCTCTTCATGCTCTTGTTTGATACCTCCTCTTTATATTTAGCTGAGCAGATGTTTTGCCCTGTACCATCATGATTGCTTTGTTTTTTCCTTTCTCCAGCGGGGGCCCGAGGGAGGATGTTCTTGGATATGTCCCAGCAACATTTTCCCACAAAGCTTTTGTCTAAAATGTGGCTGCCACACCCAAACTGAACAATAACATGCTCAACTCGTGAATTCACCAGTTATGTACATGCACAGGACGAACGTTACGCATGCTGTAAACCTCTCGCAGAATACAGATAAACGAAATCATGAATCACACGCAGTGAAACCGAGGCAGGTCTTGGGAGAAGTTACAAAAACACAAACGCTCTTTGTCCCTGGCCGCTCATAGTCCCATAGAGAGTGTGCCCTTTAATCTGCAGCCTCCACTGTGGAGCTGAGGAGTGTCTGTACTGTTGTCGTAATAGACTTACAGCAAACAGCGTCGGTCCTAAAGTCTGTTGTGGCTGAGCCTGAGCCCTTGAATTCTGTGTTAATGCCCCAAATTGTTAAAAAACCCAATGAAGACAAGTTGTAACATGTGTTAAGTGTACTTCGCATAAGTTTCCGGCGTGCTTTTTAAGGTTATCATATATTTTCAGAAACTGTTAATGACCAAGTAACGTTTCTCACTTTGCGTTCTCGCTATGTATAATGCAATGCTTCATGGCTAATTGCCCTTAACTGACCAAAATGTCCTTTCGAGGTTTGTTGCCTTCATAAAAACCATTATGATGGTCCCGCAAGATGTCGTATCAGCACAAAGCAAACAGGAAAGAGAAGCAGAAGCTTGAAGAATAAGCACATGATGTCCTCTTCTGAAAGAGGAAGTCAGCAGTAATGCAGTTTCTGGCCTCTGACCATTTCTCTCTGTTTGCTTAAGGTTAAATAGTTGACCACTTATCAGTGGTTTGATGTGTTAAAACTGATTTGCAGCAATTCCTGCATTGTAGGTGATTCCACAACATAATCTAATATAAACTGTTCCAGGTGTAGCCACAGAGCTTAAGTCTGGAAACTGTGGTTGATGTTAACCACATCACTCTACTTTCACTCTACTAGCACTCTACCAAGAAATCTCTTTAGATGTGTGATAAAGTTGTTGAATATAATGATCAATATGTAAGATGCTGATGTCCAGTAGTTTTAATGTACTGGAGGCTGATACAGATACAAATATTTACAAAATGTAGAGATTATTTGTAGAGTGTCACACTTGCACTTAGTTAAAGTAAAAGTTTACTAAAGACAGCCTGAAATATCTGTTTCAAATGTTGGTCAGTTATAGACTTTAGTTCACCACCAGGTTTAGGCCAACCAAGAGCTAATATTTAATACTTCTTTGCTAATTAGAACTAAGATAATTGTGCTGAAACATAAAAAGAGCTTAATTTTCATATTTCCAGTACATTACTGCTCTAAACTCTATCTGCTATGAGAGCTTTGCAGCTGTCTGCAAGTCACATTGTAAATGGTGGTCTTCTGAGTAGGGATGTAACGATACACTCTACTCACGCTGCAGTGCGATTCACGATGCTAGCCTCTCGATACGATTTTCTCACAATTTTTTTTTTTTACTTTACAAAATCAAACTAAACACAAATTATGACTGACTAACCATCCTTTTATTATTTATCTATAACAAAACTACAAAATGCTGTAATTTGCTTATCTTTTCTGATACATTAGCACCTTTTTAAATACAGTTTATTTTATTCTGTTCATTTTATATATATATATTGTCAGTAATGTGACGTACAGAAGGGGGGGATGGATGGACCAGTGAAATGGGGAGGGAGCGGGGTTTGTTTTTTGTTTTCTTTCAGTTCTGAACTTTTGTGATTTAGAGCTGTTAAATTAACAGAAAAGAAAAAAAAGTCAGAAATACACAGTAAATAGACATCCTGTTAAAATCAGTAAACGTTCAGGCTTCTAAACTTCACGTTTATGTCTCAAATAAGTTTTTAGATCTGAACTTAAGTATTTCTGTGATTACCGGCTTCCAGACTTTGCATGAATCTCGGCTGTTCTGTTATTGCAGTCTATGACAGCGAGTTTATCGTAAAAACTTTGTTAATGATTAAAACACAATGTGTTGTACTGTACAGTCCTAGCACTGACTCTCTCTCTCTCTGTGTTAATGCAGGATGTGGAGGAGATCCTGCGGGTCAGACAGCAGTCCCGGGCCTGGTGCTGGTGCATGTGTCTGGGTCTGGCCCTCATGCTGTCTGGTGTGGTGGTCGGTGGAGCTTACCTGTACAGGTATTACATCATGGAGGTGAGGGAGAGCGCTTTAAACACACATGCGCCCATATACGCAGGCCTGAACATCTCCTGGCTCTTTAATGCAAATGAAGACATTAGCACAACAGTATTCTTTATCAAATTCTGAGTATATAATATTTTAAATGCAAATGTGTAATTAATTGAAAACTTAGAATTTCTCCACTGATTTCAACTATAGATGTAATTAATAGCAAACTAAGGAGGAGATACAACGTCGAAGGGTAAATCAGACGGGTAGGACGTTTATTTCCACAGGATATGGCCACAGTTGAGTTTGGTGCTGTTGCTCTTCAGGAGGAGAACACATACTTTTGTGGGGTGAACTATCACGAGGAGCGCTACATGATGCGGGATAGCGCCGAGGAGGAAGCATCGCAGCTGGCGGGCATGCTGAAGCGTCTGGATGAGCGTGTCAGGATACTGAAGGAGGAGCAGGTGGAGCTCATCAACGTTCCAGTGCCTGAGTTCAGTGACAGTGACCCCGCTGACATTGTCCACGACTTCAACCGGGTAAGAACTTGCCAAATAAACAAAAATAAATAAATAAATACATACTACTACAATTAATTTTTACAGAATTTAAGACAAACAACGTTTCAGAATTGATGCAGTTGAACGGCCAAAATTCAACTTTTTGGAAGACAAACATGCCATTCAGTTGAATCATGAAGATTTTGAAGAACTGTTTGGTGGTGGGAGGAAAAACAGCCTCCCTCCGAATGTACAGCTAAATAGTGTGAGATAAAAAAAAAACAACTGCAAAGTCTGGATGAAGACTTGAGACAGATTCTGTGTTTGTCAGATGCAGCAGCAGCTAAGTTAGTTGGAAATAAACTGTTTTGTTCTTTGTTTATTTAACATTAGGTTCAAAAAGTGAGTGTTGGTTTCTTGTTTGTGTATTCAGATTCTTTTCCCTTCAGTAACTCCTGCTGAGGATGCAGTTGTTTGACAGGTTTAAACGATCATCAGAAATGTTTTAATAATATTTCTAGTGATTGTTAATAATGGGTCTTGTAATGATATATAATGATCTTAAATAGAAGATGGCAAATGGTTTGAGCACTGACTCAGCACGCTAGTGAATGCATGCAGGGTATGACCTTGCTTCGGGTGTAAACGCAGAAACAACCAGCGCCCACCCAGACCGCATTATAAGCACACAAACACCCTCACAGTTGGTGGCACACCCTCACATGTCCTCCTTGTTTTGTACCATCTCCCTGTAGAGAATGACTGCCTATCTGGACCTGAATCTGAATAAGTGCTATGTCATCCCTCTCAATACCTCCATCGTCATGCCCCCCAAGGACTTCCTGGAGCTGCTCGTCAACATCAAGGTAACTGTGGCAACCGAGGAAGTCAGGCCAAACGGGCACAAGAAAGTGAATCCTTTTCTAATAAAGGGACTCGGGCCATATTACAGAAACATCAGTCCTCTAGTCCCAAGTTAAGATCAGAATAGTACCAGTCTAGGAATTGTACTTTATTTTAAAGCATCTTGTCAAGTTAGGAAATCCTAAACTACTCAAGTTTAGTTAACTACACTGCTACAAATGTGTGTTAATACAGACAAAACAAAATATATGTGGTGGACTTTATGTTTTAGTAACCATAATAGTTAAGATAGTTAATGGGATTGTGCCTCCCCCTGCTGTTTAGTGAGGGTGTGATCACTCAGCAGTTTCAGCTTTTCTGCAGACTCTGTGCTGTTTCTCCTAATAAACATTCACATTTCTTCATAGCACCACCATATGTTTGAACTCACAGATGTTTGTGTTATTCTGTAAAAGCTACTGGTCTACATTCACTGCTGACTGAATTTGTTACAGTGACTAAACAGATAAGATGTTGAAGTTTCTGTAATACAGCTCCACGTTGAGGAAATGTTATGAAGTGTAAAAATGTTGGTGTGAGGTAAACTGTTAGAGCTTTACACATGCAGTGAGAAGATCACCGCAAACTCTACAGCTGTGCTATTTGGCTAAAAAAGTACCTCTGTTTGTACGTAGGCTGGCACATACCTGCCACAGTCCTACCTGGTGCATGAGCAGATGGTTGTGACGGAGAAGGTCGAGCATGTGGAACAGCTGGGCTACTTCATCTACAGCCTGTGTAGAGGCCGGGACACTTACAGATTACAGCGCAGGGAGGTTGTACCAGGTATGTACTCACACACTTGAATATTTCTGTCTAGACTCTGAGTCCACTATACTTGGAAACCAGCCTCCATGGGGATGGCTATTACTTAGGAAGGATATAATTAATTATTATATGTTTCCAAAGTGTCACTCATTTTTACAGACTCTGCCCTCAGTAAATATTCCAGCATTAAACAAAACTAACCACAGCAATGTTAACCATAGCTCTTGAAAGTTTCTATGTTTAACTTATCTCAGCACAGTAAAACATAATCCTGTAACACTGGACCCCTAAATCAGCTAGCAGCCACTGTTATACACTGAATCTATATAATGACTATTTTATTTTTATTATACCTTGCCTAGGGCTGCTGCTCTTCATACTTGCACATAAAAGCACATGTAACTTTTATTTTTTAACAAAACAAAAAAACTTTTATTTACTTTAACTTATATTATTATACTTTATATATTTGGTATATATTTTTATTATTTATTTTTTGTTATCTTTATCTATTGGTGAATGGAGAAACAGTGTAACTGTCTGTTCTGCTGTGCATATGACAATAAAACTTTTGAATTATATTATATACCATGTATACAGTCTATACATATAAATATTAATGCTTTTTATTCCATATTTGCACTTTGTATAACTGCGTATTTGCACTACTAAAGTGGTCTACACTGTTTACACTGATTAACTGCACTACTTCATCACTCTCAATGTGAGACTTTATCTATCTATCTATCTATCTATCTATCTATCTATCTATCTGTCTAATTAATTACATGCTGTATCAGTAAACATTCTATCATCTCATGTAACTTTTCGTTGTCTAAGGGTTAAGCTGTTTGTAGTCTCTCCAATTTAATTACATGACCTCAAATTAAACCTCCCTGTGAAAAAGTAACCCTTTACAGACCCTTTGAGTGTACACACGAAATGCCCTGAGTAGCCACTTTATTAGGAACACCTACCTTGCATCAGCATATGACACCAGACAACATCTTTGTAGAATTGCTCTCAATGTTAAAATAATAAACTGCCTAATACACTTAAATTAGCTAACATACAACTACTGTCTTGATATCACTGTCATAGATTCTATCATAGCAACATTACCAGCTGGGATTTGGGGGCAAACTCTGGCTACAAGGCTAAAATCCCTTTTTTCCCATAATGTGACCAAAAATTTTTTTTTGCAGAGCTATGTGGACATGAACATCAGATTTTCTTTCAATCCGATCAGTCAATTTTAATATGTGGCCCTGGGGACCTCACGTAAACCATCATTTAGTGTTGATGTGGCTACGTCTAACTTGAAGTTAACGCCAGCACATATTACAAAAGCGATACATGAACAGCTGAAAGCTTTTTAGAGCAAACTGTCTTTGGCACGAAGGCTTATTTTGCTGGATAGATTGTTAACAGTGGTTCTTTCACATGACGTTATTAAGCATGCAGGTTTGTACCATGTACCTGCATGAATGTAAACCATTGAGTTAGAAAGATCGAGGTGAGGTTTGTAATGTCAACGAAGCCTTGGAAAAAGCATTAACAGTAATTAAAAACTGGTGGCGCTAATAATGTATAGCTTAAACACATTATTAACTCAGTGTTTGACCGCCCTAGTGAGTACATAAACTTTTCTATGGGATCAGTAAGGCTGATATCAGTGTCCATAGACATCATATGAACACTTGAGTCTCGTATTATTTAGTGTCCTATGATATTTTGAGAATGTTGGTCCAGCTTCAATGTTTCAGGTATTTGGTATACGAGCTTAATGCATCCCATCTGTTCTTCACAGGCATCCAGAAGCGCGAGGCCCTCAACTGCCACAAGATTCGTCACTTTGAGAACAAGTTTGTGGTGGAAACCCTGATCTGTGAGCAGTAGAGCACAGAGCCTCTGTCATAAGCAACTGAACCACTTTAACCATTTCCACTTGAGTGCAGTGAGTTTCTGGGACCCCCTGCCCACCCCCTCCTTCTCTTTCCTTTTAAAGCTCTGCCTGTTTCCCTTGTGTGGTGGTCGTCTTCTGCTTTGTGTGTCCCGTTTTCTGTACAGCAAAGACGATAGTGGAGTGGGAGAAGGGATGGGACTAAAAGCCCCAACCAACATTTGTGTATTCAACAGTAAGTTCAAGGGCCCCCCCATCTCTGTTCCCCTTTCAGAGCGAACTGTGTTCATGTTTGGCTTTTTTTTGCAAAGTATTGTTTTGTTTGTTTTAGTTTTCCATTAGTTTGACTATGTTCGTAAGCTTTCCTTCAGGAGAACAAGATTTTGAGAAGAGATGTAACGTGAATTCTCATGAACATGAGAAACGTTCTTCAAAGTATACGTTTGAATACGAGGCAGTAAAGATCACTGTTCTGTCTTTCCTAAAACTGTGAAGTTCTGTCACAGCCTAGTTCACCATATTATACACTGGAAGATATTAGATAACAAATAGTAGGATATAGCCATTAATGGATTATATAAACACACAGAATATATTATATTATATATATATACACACAAGCAGGAATCATTTTTGTATTAGATATACTTTTGGTCTAGAATGTTTTTTTTTTTTAAACTGATTAGCTGAAACTGAAAACAGTGATAAACTGGTATACGAGAATGTCAAACTTAGAGTGACAAATGGGGACATTTTTATCTAGGCTTAAATTGCTTTAAAATATTTGAGACGAGGCAAAAGATTTTTTTTTTATTTTAAATCATTCAAATTTCATAGTTACTCGTGACAATGTAAAATAATAAGAGATTTCTGAATGTTTCAGTTGTGTAAGATTTATATCTAAATTCTACCACAGATGTCGATAACAGTTGAACTTGTTGCATTAAGAATAAATCATGTATAACAACATTACATAACAGAAGATTAAATGTTAAATGATTAACAATAAAACTTGGACTGCTGTCTTTTTTTTTGGTTCCTCACATTGAGAATCTTCACCCAGTACAGTCCTGCCATTTATTTGGCTTGGAGTTACAGTCCCGGTATTTGATAGCTGTGCTGAAGATGCAACTATATTCACTTCCTAGTTCATAGAAACAAAAAAATGTTCTCCTGAACAGATATTTATGCACGAGAAATCAAGTTGAATGTGTTGACTTTTGTATACCTGTTCCTCAAACGGTTGGTGGTGGTGTTTTCCATTGCTTTTAAAGAAAAAGTGCTGGACAGCAAGGTCTGCTCAGTAAGGATGGGATGATTAGATCATTGGCTGGATCAGGTGTTGTAGATGTAGACGCGTTTTTAATGTTTCTCAGCCAAACCATAGCTAGACTATTTCATTTTATTGACCAGGACCAAGATAATGTTGGCAAACAATGAAAAAAAAGCATGACACATTTTGGTATTGGATATTATTTGGTATTTCTCAGTGGCTTTCAAACTGAGTGAATGTGTGAATTGTCATTGTTAACAACCAAACTTGAATTTAGATATTGAATACTTTGAGTCTAGTGAACTTAAAGATACTATAAGCTATGAGAGCGTGATCACCTGGGGTCCAAGCACCAATGATGGGCATTATTTTTAGAACAGCCTCAATATACAGTACATGAGGTGTGATGACCATTTTTAACAAAAAAAAAAAGTTTTAACACCAAAGTATGCAATCAGCAAATACCTCCCAAGTCTGTAATTTGCTGTGCATCATTTTCCTTCATTTAGTGAGATGACTACAATGATTTTTGAAACCAACTACACGCAACAAAAGGAAGGATTTAAATATACTTTATTTTCAGGGTCAATGACTCACGTATAACTGAAGTTCCCTTTATTTTTTTAGTACGTGTTGAAGAGATTACTTACAACATCTGTTCTTCTGCCGTTATTGGTAAACCCAATGACAGGAAGAATACTGAATGTGAACCTGGTATCATTAATCTAGGGTAATAATACTGAAAATTTTAAAGTTGGGAAATTTACCATAGCAGTTAATGGGTAAATGTGGGAATTAATGGGAATAAAATATGAATATTTAAAGCTAAACATGAGAAACTTACAAATAGTTGGTAAAAAAATCTACTGAAGCATAATCTTGGCTAAAATAATTAGATGTGATACCAAAACAGTTGCGTAGCACAGCTGCTCCTCAATCCCAAGCATATGTCAGACTGCAGGCGTCGAAAGTGATGTGAAGAGATTTATCTTGGAGGACGTGTTTTGGGAAAGACTAACTGGAAGCCTCACAATCCTCAAACCCATAGCAGCAGCTTTTACCAAGATTGAGGGTGATGATGCCATCTTGTCAGATGTCCAGTTCCTTTTTAGCTGATCTTAAGCAGCAAATCCAAACGGCTCTGCCCACTTCCTCACTTCCCCCTGGCCGTGGAACAACAATGGAGCGGCAGCAGAAGTTCTGCATGAAGCCAATACATGCAGCAGCATACATGCTTGACCCAAAGTACAAAGGTACACTCCCCTCCCCAGAGGAGATCAACAGCGCTTACAAAGTTATCACTGCTTTGTCTGACCACCTGAAACTTCATGCTGGCCAAGTATCGTATGAAGTAAGGGCTTTGGCAAGGCGAGGGGATCTGGAAATCAAGCCAGCACATACCAACATCCATCTGGTGGAAAGGCCTTTATAGATTGGAGACCCTTGCACCCAAATCCCACCAACATCAGCAGCCTCTGAATGGAACTGGTCACTGTTTGGGAACATGCACACAAAGGTTCACAACAGGCTCACAAATGAGAGAGTGGGACAACTAGTGGCCATCTGAGCAAACCTAAGGCTCTTGGAGCCAAACATGGAGCCATCCTCGACTAGGCTGGACCCTGACACCGAGAAAGAGGAGTCGGATACCAAGAAAAATGATCATTTTTACTTTTGGTGACTTGTTTGATGACTATGTACATTCTCGAAAATAAAAGAAGAATTCTCGATCTTACTCTCTGTATCTCAGGCTCACATCTGCCATGAAGGCATACAGAGTTCCCTGGGAGTGTCCAATCTCCTCACATCCAATGTCTTAATGGTTTAATCGTCAGACTTGTAAACAAGGGCTAGTAACCAGTATTTACAACTCTATATTAAATAGATCTTACTCTCCATTGGATATAACCTTTAAATGGGAAAGGACATTGGAACATCTAGCATTCCAGCCCATGTGGGATGAGATGTGGCCAAACCTGATTGCAACCTCGAAGAATCTAGCTCATCAATTAATTAACTATAAATGTATACACAGGGCTTATTCCACTCCATACTTAAGATAGAAAATGGATGAGGTTCCTACGTCTTATTGTACTGTTTGTAACACTAATTCTATTAGTACATTTCTATACGTTTTGGGATTGCAGTGATTTCTAAATCGTGGGATTACATTCTATCTACACTTTCTGATATGCTTGTAATTTATATTGCTAGTTCTGATGACTTCATCAATAGATTGTATTAATCATTGTCAAACCACATGGATGCAGTCCTTCAAGCTCATGGAAGTCACACAAAATATTAAATATGGCTCTAATAGCACCACAACTTCATTCACCGATTTTATGAAACCTTTGCATTTGAAGTAAATTATTTGTTTGATCTTCACATTCGTTTCTGTGGGCGACAAAACTTTTGTCTTGCCAAAATCTAACTTTTCTGTGTTCATTAAATAATCGATATTTCTGCAGTGAAGCAAATTTATTTTCGTAAATTAAACCTCATTTGGGAGGGTTTCAACTTTCATGAGTCATTTCTAAAACCAACGGATGAATTTAAAGTCAGGTTATAAGCTTTTGTTTCCACAACATGGATAAGCGACAGAACTTCTGTCAGGGACTGTAGTTATTATTTGTATGGTTATGCCTACAAATAATAAACAGTACCAAAGTTCCCAAAATGTCTATGGAAAGTTTTACATTTTGGAATATTTGTATCAGACATTTTCCACCCCCTTTGCAACCCTACATGAATCCAACTGCGGGCTTAGTCGGTTACATCCCTAATGAATATGTGGGTTATACGCATTCAGAAGGCTTTGTGTTCAGAGCTGTTGAACAAAGATGCTCATATGCAAAGAAGATGAGTATGCAGACTAGATAAATCCAGTTTATTCTCCATCAGCAGGGAAAAAAAAAGTCACAGAAATGATCAACATGCAAGACTCACGCACTGCCACAGACCCTCCATCGAAAATAAAAAGAAATTTGCACAGACGAGCAAGTCAGTCACCAATAATCCACAAACAGTTTCACACCATACTCTCTCGCACATACACACACCCTCACATACACACTTACGAATAGACATCAATGTACCTCATAGAAAAGAAAAGAAAGAAACGAAGGTCTGTGCTTGTTGGCACAGTTCTGAATGAGTGGAACGAACCACGTCGGTGTGAGCGAATGTTCTGAAGTTCAGGCTGGTTTCTTCATGTGTTCGTATCTTTACACACACGTTAACCGTCCCTTCTTTGCGTAAGCATCTCTCTTTCCGGGCCTTTTGCGTCATTGCGGCTTGTGCTTTCAGGATCAGAGCCTCTGTGAGCGAACGCAGAGAACCTTCTGACTGTGCCTTCATTATTGCAGATAAAGTGAGTGTTCTCTTGTTCTTGTGTCAGTCTTATACACCAATGCATTACCATTACTGTTATCATAAAAATCAATATATAAACATACATATAGTGTATTTCTTGAGTTGGTCGTAACGATAAAAGAAATAAAGTCCACCACTTCTGTTTTTAACCGACGAACACAAACGGCGGCGCTGAGAATCTTAAAGAATTTTTCTTCATATACTTTTCTATCTATGAACACTTTTCTTATGGCACAAGCTTAATTTTCAATAGTGTTATCATACATACAAAGAATATAGATCATTGCAAACCTCAGCAATAAAAACTCTGATGGAAAAGGATGTCATGTAAAGGAATGATGGAGGAAAAAAAAACAAAAAAAAAATCAAGAATCTTAAGGTCTTATTCGGTCGTGTTGTCGCTCCACGGTCCATACCTAAATGCATCTGAATCCTTTGGTATAGCCTAAAGACTTCAAACTGTTCCCTACTACCACTGTATATCGAGAAAAATAAAAAAAATCAATCACCAGAAAACAAACAAACCACTTCTAAAAGAAAAAGAAAAGAAAAGCACAACTTACCATTAGTGTTAAGGTCCACAAGACTGAACGGAAAGCCTATCGTTTCCTGTCTGTAGTTTTGAGGCCGTTCGGCCATAAGGAGGACACGTGGCCTCGGCCTCGCAGCAGTCGAACGCTGTGCTCCTGCTGCTCTGTCGGAAAACTGAAAACCTAAACGAGTGGAGATGGAGGTGGAGGTGGCAGAAGCTGGCTGTCCTTTCTACTTCATTAGACGCTCACCGTTCCTCCAGAGTGCAGGCGGTTCTCTGGAAAAAGGGTTGGGGAGGGGGGTGGGGGGGCATTACTGGGTTGGGGGGGGGGTCACCACAGGTCAGCATTTAGTGTTATACTATGAGATTGAAATTAAGACATGACAGATGGTCCTTATAAATCTTTTAAGTCTATATATGTTACAGCTTTCAGCCACCGTCTCCCACCGTACAACACTACACAGTCTTTCACATCATAGAACACCCTTCGCTTGCTGGGACGAAGCCACGTCTGCAGGAACTGGACTTCACGGTCCTTCACTGATCAAATATACAGTGTTATTACGCTCGCTCCTCCTCCTCCTCCTCTCCTCCTCTCCTCCGCACATTCCTCCTTATGACTTTTCATCCATCCTTTTGAAACTTCTCTCCATCCAAATGTGGTCTGTTGGTGGAAAGGTGTGTGTGTGTGTGTATGTCACGTGCAGGCCAGTGTGTGTTCTACAGTCTGTGTAGTGTAGTGTAGTGTGTAGTGTGTGTGTATGGGCGCATGAGGGAAGATTTTTGGATGTGAGAGAGGAATAGCACCCCCTGCTGGCTCAGTCGGCGTAGTGCATGATTGACTCGACGTAGTTCCCGGGGAAAAGACCCGTAGTGCCGTTCATCACCCCCTCGAACCACCCGTCGTCGTTCTTCTTGATCACGTAAATGATCGCCCCCTCCTGGAAGGACAGCTCGTCCTCCTTGTCGCGTGTGTAATCGTAGATCGCCACGACTGCAAGAAAACAAGAAATTAAATTTAAAGGCCTTGTTCATACCTACCATTAACAGGCATCTTCAGTGGTCTGATTACGAGTGGACAGTGAAACGTACAGCTGTTTAGACCTGAGCCAGCACGTGATTGGATTTCACAACAGCAGGAAGGACGTTTACTGAAGTCGTGACGGTTTCGGCTGATCACCGTATAGCAGGGGGATTTAATTAGAGTCAGTAAGGTCCATCTAGAGGAGATTTCCTCAGGCTAAGGTCCGGACCACCATCATTTCTAACCTGTGTTCTGATTCAGTGGTGTATCCTGTTTACTGAAGTAGACTAGTATCAGCATCTTATACCATCAGCTACTGAAACACCAACACATCACACATACCGTTCAGTATATTTCAGTATATTTACTGTTTAAATGCTGAACTGAAATGCCGAATGAGCTGAAATGCTTTTTCAGGGCTACATTTAAAGTATTTATTTATAATAAAAAGGAAAATAAAATGTTTAGTCTTGTTAACTGAGTTACACATCTTAACAGTTTATCTCTCTCTTGTATTCCTCCACCCTTTCTCTTGTTTAGTGAGAGAAGTGAGCTCTTAGTTGTCCAGCCAGGACTTGAAATCTGGGCTGAAATTGTGTTAGGACCATTCCCACACACATATGACATATCCGGGCCATTCTGTGTGGAGTGTGCATGATCTGATTGGCTGAGGAGCGAGTTTGGTGATTTTACTATGCACGTGATTGGTCTGTGAGGTTACCGTGCCGTAAAGCCTGTATACCGTAAAGACAAGAAAAATACAGCCGCTTAAAATAAACACTGTCAACATTAAATCCTTCTCAATAGGTTATCAGCTTGGGTCCGCACTGGACAACGTCTGGGTCCGGACCGCCTATTAGTGACCCCTGCTGTATAGAATCTGTCATTAACCAAAACCACTAAGGGTTCATATCAGGTGTAAAGGGGTGAAAAACCTAAATAGTCTTGTATTTTATTTCTGTCCACAAGAAAATGGAGCGAGAGAGAAACTAGGAAATCAGTGTGGAACCTTTTTCCATGTAGCTGCGTGGAGCCCATGGTGGATCCTCCTCAGCATAGGGGTCGCTGTACTCCACCACTGCCGACTCCTCGTCTTCTTCACCTTCATCCTCGTAGTCTTCTGGCGGAGGTGGGGGTGGGGCTGTGTCCACAAACTCCGCCTCTTCTGCAGGGGGTGGTGGAGGGGGCGCATCTGAGACTGAGGTGAAAAAGAACATAAGGACAAGTTCAACGACTGGAACGACTTAATCAATCAATCACCTTTATTTATTCTCAGAAATACATTGAGGGGTGGCCCTCATTTTCAATGCAGCCGAGCATATACAATTAAAGGGATTGAAAACAAAATGAGCAAAAATAATAAATAAAATACAAAATTTTAAATAAACATTTAATATAGATGCATAAAAAATACAATGTAAAAAATGTTAGAAAATTATTATAAAAGAATATAAAAGAATATAAAATAAACATATTACATACACCAAGATAATAAAAAGTTGAAATGCTAATAAAAAATACTCAATAAAACAATCACGATAAAAAATTGATAATTATAATAATAAAATAATAAAAATAATAAAAATAAAAAAGATAATAATAATAAAAAATAAAAAATAACTAAAATAAAAGTAAAATAAAACAAACGTAAATAAATAAATAAATAAATAAATAAATAATAATAATAATAATAATAACAAGATAAAAATAAAATCCTAATAGAGAGATTTATTCATTTAAAACAATCACAGGTTTTCTGATGGTGATTAGAAACTAAAGGAACCTGCATGCACACATATACATGCGATTTAAACGGCTGACTTACTGGTCTCCTGAACGCGAGCCACAAAGCCCATCAGAGGGAGCTGAGGAGTGATCTGTAATATGGAAGGGGGAGGAGGGGCCATGGGAGCTAAAGAAAAAGAAAAGTGGTGGAGGGAGAAATGCGGATGAATGACAAAAAGATAGAGAAGACATCAAAAAACAGGGTCTGGTTCTGATGGTGTGTTGCAGACCGAAAGCAGTGGCGCTGAAGCCTACCTTGGTTTTGGTTGTAGTGTGGCCCTCCATTAAGCTGGTTCTGGCTCAGGTTTGGCTGAGGGTTCTGAGGTGCGTTATTCGGCTGATTGGTGACCGAGGAAGGTCTGCGGTACGGCAGAGACCCTCCTACTGAGGGCGTGGTCTGTCGTGTCATTGGTCGGTTCATACTGTAGAACTGTGGACCATTTCCTGCAGGACAGCACACGAGATCAATCAAACAGACAGAGTCACAGCAGAGAAACATGCACTGCAATCACTTACGTGCTGAAATAGAAAATAAACGCATGCAACAAGCAACAAGGGGGCAATAAAAGGGGGTAACAGTCCAATATGACGCAGCCCCTCACAAAAAAGCAGACAAGGTACCACAAAGACAGACTTTTGCTGCCTACACATGCTATCGTTAAATACAAGTTCTTAACCAAGGGTTCTTCTTCACCAGGCATGGCCTACTTCTTTATTTCTCTTTAAAGGGAAGCCCGGCTGGTCACACTTGTAAGCCTTAATCTGGTGTAATGACTGTAAATTGTTAAGACGTAAAAAAAAAAAAAAAAAAAACCACAAAAGTGGATTCTCTCCCGCCAGTTAGCGGCAGCTGCTTCTCCCTCGTTTGCAGATCCTGAACGTGAACATACAGCCTTAGTAGTGAACATACTACTTCACTAATAAAGGAGTGTGAAGCTAAGAGACACTCCCGTTCAGTGTATCTATCTGTTTACTGAGCGTGAAGGTTTCCTGCTAGAAAGCGGAGCTCCTTTAACAGACTCTCCTTCTCCGTCAACACCAACACACAGTTTCACAACTACTCCAGCACTGTGTCCACTCTGTCCTCCACCCTCTCTGTTCACCATTTACACTAACGTGGTGTGTGATGTCACCGCTGATGTCAGAAATGTTGTGTTCTAGCTCAAACTGTAAAGACTGAACAGTAGCATGTTTAGCTAGTTAGCTGTGCTCAAGCACGACAGCTGGTTACTGCAACCCTTTGACAAGATTTTATAGAAAATCTAATAAATCTGTAAATCTGTTTTAATAATTTAGAGTCATTACACTATATTATGGCTTACGTGTGTTACCAGCTGGGGTTCCATTACACATAAGAACATAAGAACTCATGCATAAATCTAAATAAACAACTAAAATGACTAAAGATTTAAAGAATTATATTTGAATGAATTATGTTAAAGTCATTGCCTGCTTTGAAATAACAACTTCTCGTCTTTGTCTGGAAACACTTATTACGCTACTGTGTTTCTCTTTAAACATAATAATAAATCCTACATGAAAAAACTAATAATTAAGTTAATAAATTATACTCTTGCATTATAAGACATGAACAGATCACTTGTTTGTGTGCTTCTCTGAGTCGAGACGGGGTTTATTGGTCACTAAGTATGAGGCTGGAGGTGCTGCACATGTGGCTGCTGGATGGTTCTGCCTTGTAATGAGGCTCACTGTCTGTACTATATGTGTATATATGCTGCAGTAAATCAGGCCAGATAAATACAGAACAACCACCAATGTTGCACAGCGTTCCTCCGAGGCCCAGGTAAAGCTAATCTAGCTTACCAACCTCAGCTTCCCTCATCAGTTCATCCTTATTTATAACTCCTCATTGAAACTTAATTCATGTTCAGGTTTGTAAGCTCACGTCTGTTATTGTATTTTTTTTTTTAACCGACTCCTCGACAGGTTTTTGACCGATGAATTGACTTGTTAACTTTTAAAGGAGCAGCCGTACTTAAAACCATCATAAAGTATCAGGCAACCAGCTATTCATAAGAGTTTTCTTTAATAAATTCTTGGTGTAAAATGCTTTGGGTGTGTGTTTCCTTTCACCACCACAAATAACAGTTTCCCTAATATGGAGCATTTCACATCAAACCATTGGAAATGACTGTTTACATCTTTACTGTGTAATTATACAGAAATGTAGCCTTTCATTTGGTTTGTCAGCTCTTGATGTTGCCTTGCTATCGTCAAATAGGTCTACACCATGTGACTGATCTCCTGACGTCTTGCGTGTCTGATAAACATCTGAGGTGATACCACAAGTAGTAGAGATGGACCGATCAGCGTTTTTGAGGCCCATTCCGATCGAGGGCGGGGCTATTTGCCACGGCAGGGCTACATGCAGTTATTAGCGCAAGCAAATCATGAAACATGGTCTAAACTGATTTATTACCATTTTTAACGAGCTCATATGAAACAGCATAATATTTTTAACTAAATTAGAAGTTGATGTATGTGGGAGTAAACCGCTTGATACAGCTCCAGAAGAGCCACATCTGAAAAGTATTTCTACTAGGAACAGCAGAGCGTGAATCCAGGTGGAATATTAAGCAGCAGAATGAACGTCTTCTACAGCCGAGAAGATCTGCTTATCTAGAACTATAAACTCAATCACTCTGGCTGTGGTTCTTTAGCTCTTTGACTGTTTTTGCTGCTGTTCTGTTCGTACCGGTCAGATCTGGTCTGTAGGTGTTCTGGGTTATTTGTTTTGTGCTAGCTGTGCGTGCTAGCTCTGCTGTTTACTGATACTCACTGTGTTCAGCTGTGTGGAGTCTCTGAAGTGCTGTATCAGATTAGTAGTGTTAAATGTCTTTATCTTGGTTCCCCCGCGAGAGACACTGATTTTACTAATTTTACAGATGTTATAAACTGCCCTGGATGAGTCACACAGTAACAAACTGCCAGACGAACTGTTCTCGTGAGACCGCTGCTTTAGTCAGTCTGATGAAAATGAAAGGGTATGTATTTCCACCTAGTGGTTCAGATAGGAATTGCAGGGAGCTGGTTTTACGCAGGGCTCCTCTTCCTGGATGAAACGCTAGCTGGAAATACAGAAATTAGGCTAATTTGTTTAACGCCATCGATCGGCTCTCGGGCTAAATTGGAGAAATATCGGCCGATCACATATTTTGATTAAAAATCATCCGATACCGATACATAGCCAATCGATCCTTCCATCTCTAACAAGAAGTCAATCTATCAAGATCCCAAGATATTCACACTATGTGTTAAGTACATACTGTATATGTGTTTTTCATGATCTTGTCAGATCTCCTTCCATATGTTGTGGTTTTCTGAATCTAGAAAATTGAACTGAATCAACTCTTGAAACTTTTATGGAATTAAAGCGTCTGAACACTGTAACCACTTTACAGCTTATATAATATGATTCGCTGTTAACCATGTGAAGGCAGCATTAAAAGATAAGTAAAAGATAAACAACAAGGAAAAGAGCAAGCGAGATGATCCTGGAGCCGCGCACCCAGCCAGCTAATCCCTGACTGAGGCATGAAGGTTGTGACACAGGCCATGTGGGTGGACATGAAACCGAACGAGTCTGACCGTGACTCAAATGCTGAAATGAGGATGGGGTGGGGAGGAATGGCACGAGACTGAATGTTTGGGGTGGGGGCGGATTGGCAGGGCAGGGGGGACGACTCACCTTGTGCAGGGGTGCTGGTAGCAGCCGCAGTGCTTGTGGTGGAACTAACAGGCAAAGTGGTGGGCAGTTGTGGGGGAGGGGGGACCTCAGGGGGGGCCTCTGCAGGGGCCACAGGGGCGGGAGGGATTGGGGGAGCTGGCTCGGGGGTTGGGGGAGGAGGTGGTGCTGGGGGAGTTGGGATGCTGGGAGGCAGCTTGGGGGGATTTGGGGGTGCGGGGGCTGTACCTGCTGCTGCGTGTGTTGCAAAACGAGGAATAGGGAGAAAGCAGGAGAAGAGAGCAGGAGAGAGGATTGAACATGTATGAGAGCAGAACAGAAGGAAGTAAAGAGAGAGAAAGAAGAAAGAAGGAACAGAGAGTTACAGGTGTAGGTGTGCTACTTTCTCTAACAGAAGAAATCTGTAAACTAGAACAGTAAACTATAACAGTAGGTCACACAGAGGTTAGTAGAGGACTTTCTATCTCGAGGGATAAAAGGACACGAACTTGGGACAAATGAAGAACTTCAGAGTAAAAATCAGACCACTTTGAAAAAGATACGGTATTTTGCACAAGTCAGGGACCATCCTTTATTTCATTTGTAGTTAAAATCATTAAGTGACTCATTGTTGACTCAGGAAAACGAAGAAATAACATATCGTTGCTGTCCAATAAAACAAGTCTCCAAAATTGCAACTTTACAGGAGAGACCAAAAACATACTTTACTTTCAATGTAAGTCAATGGAACCAGAATTTTTCCCAAGCTATTTTGGAGCACTTCTATTGGTGCATTCATCATGAAATTTTTATAGAATGTAAACGACCACTGGCGAGTTCAAATCACCAAAAATGGAGATACACATTTTTCATTAGACAGCGATGATATTATAACATAAGATTACACAGAAGCCTCAAAAAACTAATTATATAGTCATTGTTTTAGAATTTACTTTACTTCTATTCTTTCTGGGAGTCTTGCTTTCAGTCTTGCAAAGAAAACCGCAGGGATATTATTCCATGCCTCCAAAGCTTAGCCTTAGAAGTTTATTTACTTGGAAGTTGGTTATTTTCTTGGTTGGTTACTTTGTGATAACTAACACACTCAATAATGTTGAGGTGTTGATTCAGGAACAGCCAGTTCACAGTCTTAAAATCTCTGGTTTATTCTTTATAGCATTAGCTCATCTATCTTTTTGGTTTTGAGTTGTTTTCTCACAGTGGACGGATGGACAGAAAGGCCTGTGGAGTTAACATCCAAAGAAATTGTTTATTTGTGTATGTATTTCCATTTTCATAAATGTTTTGATCATTTGATCGCAGCAGCCACCATTTACATGGTGTGAAAACTTTATGATGAAAGATCCAATAGAAATGCTTCAAAATCACTTGGAAAGAAATCTGGTTCCATTGACTTACATAGAAAGGAAAAACAGAGTTTGGCCTCTCCTGTTTTATAGATACTTGCTTTTAATTAGATATCAACAATATATGACTGCTGGTCTCTGACTTCTGTGCAGTAACCTAGTTTAATAAAAAATGGTATTTCCACAGCTTACTTCAAATGCATTCAATTAGCCAAGACATTCACTGTTGGTATTTGGTGGTACTGTTGGTATACATTCACTGTTGGTAATGAAGTAATGAAAACTGTGTCCCACCAATTAGCATCATACAAACTGGGCGTGTCACGTGTGTATTGACTCCAAACAATGAACAAATATCCCGATTAAATTCAGCAGTGTGATGTACTAACAGCCATCTGGTGTCAGAAACAACACCTGCAGGTCCACCTGAGATGATATTTGGGGTTGTGAAACCACCGCACACTGGATCAGACCAGTGAGCACAGTTAGGGAGGAGTCTTACCTGGGAAAGCAGAGGGCGGGGCGGGAGTTGGCACAGCAATGGGCACGCCGACACTCCCACTGCCACTGTTCTCTCTGCTGCTGCTCCGACTGCTGGGGTGACTGCCTCCGCTACTGCCACTGCTAACAGAGAGAGGAGGACAAAGAGAGAGGAAGGAATCACACAGCCATTTGAAACCCGACCGCTGGCCAGACGCTGTACCAAAGCACTTTAATGTGAGAAAAAGAAAAGACCACTCGTCTTGGATTAAATTAGTCCAACAACAGGTTTGATCTTTCACCAGGAATGATACGTTAGTCAGTCAAGAATGGAAACTATTTTAAACACTGCTGCGCTGATTACATTACAGCTCCAGCACCGAAGTCTGTACAACTGATCAACAGCTATCTTTCCTTGTGTTTGGGTCTTCTCCTCAGTCCTGAGGTCTGGCGCTCATAACAGGATTTAACTGTAGGAGCTAACTGTAATCACAGTTTGATCTACACTGGATTTTCTGCCTCTTGACATCACTCAACACATAATACTACTCGTTACTGTAGATTTCTTTTTGGCCACTCAAGCTCCTCTCCTTAAAAGTCTTTGTGAAGCGAGTTAACTGCTGTTCCGCCAGGTAAGGTTTTCTGCACCTGAAGCTGCAGGAACTGTCAGGAACTCTGTTTTGACCTTGCTTTGTGCGACAGATCCCAGTTCTCTCCCCATCGTGCTGTTTGTGGTGTTTTTCTAAGAGGCATGTGATGTGCAAATGTGTTCTTTTCTCCAAAAAGAGAGAAAGAAGTAGGTTTCATAATTTCATTCGGGTATAGATAAACAATTTATAAAAACAGTAAATGAAAGAAAAATAAATATCAGCACGCTCTCCATTTCTATAAACCAGGGCCTTAAAATGTTATTGGCAAAAAAAATAAATAAATAAAAATAACTAACTCCTTTACATAAACAGAACTACTGGAGCAACATGCTGGAGAGTGTGCTTTGTGACATTCTGATAATCAGGCTGCTCTCGCTGTTCCTTTCAGTTTGATCCCCCGAGAGACTCCCAATACAAGCTGGCTGTTCGGCTCAGGATGCAAACGGCAAAGAGATGAAGAAGAAAAAAGACGTTCAGAAAAGAGACTGAAATAGAAACTTTGAAAGAGAGAGAGAGAGAAAGAGAGAGAGAAAAATAAAGATAGAAAAGCTAGAGATATAGATAGAGAAGCTAAAAGAGAGAAATAAGCTAGAAAAAAGAGAGAGCTATATAGACAGAGAAGCTAGAGAGAAACAGATAGAGAAACTAAAGAAAGAGAAAGAGAAGCTAGAGAGAGATATATAGATAGATAAGGTAGGAAGAGATAGAGATAGAGAAGTGAGAGAGAGCGAGAGAGAAAGAGAAGCGAGAGAGAAAGAGAGGAGAGAGAGAGAGAAAAACTAGAAAGAGAGATATATAGACAAAGAAGCTAAAGAGAGAGAAACAGATAGAGAAGCTAGAGAAAGAGAGAGACAAGCTAGAGAAAGGCGCTAGAAAGAGAGATATATAGATAGCGAAGCTAGCGAGAGATATAGATAGAGAAGTGTGTGTGAGAGAGAGAGAAAGCGCGCGAGAGAGAGAGAAAGAGAGATAAAGAGAGAGAAATATATATATATATATATATATATATATATAGAGAGAGAGAGAGAGAGAGGGAGAGAGAGAGCTATATAGACAGAGAAGCCAAAGAGAGAAATAGAGAAACTAAAGAAAGAGAAGCTAGAGAGATATATAGATAGATAAGGTAGGAAGAGATATAGATAGAGAAGTGAGAGAGAGAGAGAGAAATAGAGAAGCGAGAGAGAAAAGCTAGAAAGAGAGATATATAGACAAAGAAGCTAAAGAGAGAGAAACAGATAGAGAAGCTAGAGAAAGAAAGAGACAAGCTAGAGAAAGGCGCTAGAAAGAGAGATATATAGATAGCGAAGCTAGCGAGAGATATAGATAGAGAAGTGTGAGAGAGAGAGAGAGAAAGCGCGCGAGAGAGAAAGCGCGTGAGAAAGAAAGAGAGAAAGAGAGAAAGAGAGAGAGATAAAGTAAGCAAGAGAGAGAAAGAAATATATATATATAGAAGCTAGAGAGAGGTGCTAGAAAGAGAGATATATAGAGAAGCTAGCGAGAGATATAGAGAAGTGTGAGAGAGAGAAAGCGCGCGCGAGAGAGAGAAAGAGAGCAAGAGAGAAAGAGAGTGAGAGAGAAGCTAGAGAGAGAGAGAAAGAAAGAAATATATATATAGAGAAGCTAGAGAGAGGTGCTAGAAAGAGATATATAGAGAAGCTAGCGAGAGATATAGATAGAGAAGTGTGAGAGAGAGAGAAAGCGCGAGCGCGAGAGAGAAAGCGCGAGAGAGAGAGAGAGAGAGAAAGAAATAGATATATATAGAGAAGCTAGAGAGGCGCTAGACAGAGAGATATATAGATAGAGAAGTGTGTGAGAGAGAGAAAGCGTGAGAGAGAGAGAGAGAGAGGAAAGAGAGAGCGAGAGAGAGAGAGAGAGAGAGAAAAAAGAGAGAGAACGAGAGAGAGAGAGAAAGAGAAAGAGAACGAGAGAGAGAGAGAGAGAGAGAGAGATAAAGAAAGCGAGAGAGAGAGAGAGAAGCTAGAGAGAGAGAGAGAGACAGAGAGAGAGATTTTGTTAAAGGATGCTATGGCTATTTGAACTTAGATGAAAAGCTCCGAGGATGAAAGAGCAGAAGCCAAAGAGAGGAGGAAAGAGGAAGTTAGTGAGTGGCTGTTAATCTGCCAAGATACACCGACAGAGACAAAAAGACAAAAGACACGACAGCTTACAAACACACAGAGCTCCAGAGAGAGCGACAGGTGAAGAGACAGACTGAAAAGAGGGATGGGGGAAGAGGAGGATGGTGTGGAAGGAAGGGACAGCGTTTCCTGCTTTGAGTGGTCAGAGGAGTGGACCTCCCACAAAGTCTCGAAATACAACTGGGTACGTGTGTGTGTTTCTCAGGTGAGTGTGAGCTTGGATGTCGTGTGTTTATTGTGTGTATGTTACTCTATGTGTATGAATGTGTGTGTGTGTGTGTGTGTGAGGGTACCTGTACGTGCGGGTCCTCTGATTAACGGAGGCGGTGCGTGCCGGGCTCTGGAGGGGTGGGGCCGTGTTGCGGGTCGGGCTCGGCACATAGTCGTTAGGGACGACGGGGGGACGCACGGGCTCGAGCGTCCGGTAGGGGGAGTGGCGCCTGCCGAGGGGGCAGGGTTACAGTTTAACATCCTAACGGCACTGGAGGCAGTAATACCGGCCCCCCCAATTACACTGTAGGACACTGGCACACGCCTTTTTCAACTCAACACTGTGGCTGTGTCCCAACTGTATACTACACACTAGCGCTAATACTAACTGTTCACACATCCAACCAGTGCAGCCTATTTAGGAAATGACATACAAACCCAAACACATCCCACAAGAACTGCAGTGATAACAATAAGTATCGTCATATTTCTCTCTGTGATATATACCAGTGTTTCTCAACCCTGGTGCGAGAAGCACCCTGCCCGGCACATTTTAGTGAATCCCCAGCTTTAAACACAACCCTGCGACTCCAAATGGGCTGGTAAGTTAAATCAGGAGTGTTGGGATCAGGGAAAGAGGACCAGGGCTGAGAAACACTGATGTATACAACCATAACTGGATTTCAGGAAACAGCAGCGTTCACTACAGAAAAAATATGAATATATTTAGATAACAAATGATACATACAACATTTAAGATGTGCAGAAATCTCCAAATTCCATATGTTCTTCAATACCTCAGTACCATAAACCTGTCCACCTTGTGGAAATCACAGAGACCGACTACTGACCTTCAATGTAACACAAAGCAAAGCAATAGCAGCTACTAATGGATGTGCCATGCATAGTAAGCTAGCTAGCCGACTAATAATAGTGAACTCGCCTAATAGAGTGTTCTTGTTACTGGGAACCAGGTTGTTACACTGACTGTACATACAATAACATAATATAATAATAATATAAATATAAATATAAATCTGTCCACAACAAACTATTAATGTAAGTGTACGATACATACCTTCGGGTTATTATTAGTATTTTAATACTAATGTTTAGTAAACAATTGGGACACAACCTGTAAATGACTCAAACACTAACTTTTACTATTCAGGTTCTTTCCATTCTGGCCACAGTCCAGAGTTTACTCTTTAACGTGGCCCTTCATAACAAGAAAACAAAAAAATTAAACTTAGACCAAACTTGGGGAAACTCCAACAATTCAACAGTGCTTGATGTTGGTGACTGACAGCTGTGTTACCATGGTGACAGTGTGAGGTAAGAGCAGGTGTAGGGGCATGAGAGGGTTGGTGGGGGGATCACACAGTAAAGGGAGAGCAACAGAAACAAACATCAGCATTAAAAACACAAGCACACAAAATCAACACTTCGCGTACGACAGCGACAGAGGTTACGTGTTCTACTCCACAGGGTCCTGTAGAGGGGGAGAAAAGCACACGCGTTCAGAGACAACAGCAGCCCTGTCAACGTGGGTCCTCTAGTTCAAAACTAAAGCAGAGCAGGACAGAATGAGCTTGGCTGGAAAAGCAGGGAGAACAGGAGCATTTATATTGGATTCAAGATCATGGTTTCTGAAGAGCACGTTCTGATGGAAAGCTCGTGAGCGATGCTGACCCAAGCTGGACAAAAGAGAGAGTTTGGCCTAAACTGAAACCACACGGTGATCCAAACCAAGCACTCATACGCATGCACGTACCCAATGGTGCCCTTCCCTGGGCCTGGAGGGCTGGGAGGTTTCTGAGTCGGGGCAGTTGTGCGTGGGGTCGTACCCGCCTTCATGTTCTGCGCATTAACCTGCAGAGATCCAACAGTAGAGCGTCAGTTCCACTGAGCTTATTCATAAACATACAACACGAAGAAAACCCCAAACTAAAGCTTACCTTGAACCTTAATAACCACTACATTCAGATATGAAGCAAACAAGAGGGGCAAAGAGAGAGAACATACAGACGGTTAGTGCAGAAGATCAGAGGAGCATGCACGCACACGCACACACACACACACACACACACACAGAAAGTAAGTAACGCTGAAGAAAGCAAGAGATACGAATTGGTTAGAACCTGAAGAAAAACAAATGACCTTGTGACATTAGTTAGTGTTTCTTTAATCTGCAGATATGCATTTGAGTCGGCCTTTAAACACAATTAGCGCTACCTTCACTCCATGGCCGACATCATCCAGCAGGCTGTAGTCGATAGGTTTGCGGATGTAGCGTACAGGCCTCTCGGGATTGGCTGGTGCAATGATCTTGTGCGTGCGAGAGGTGTTCTTATTGGTGGTGAGGATGCCAATCTCACGTCTGGCCACCTTCTCTTTGTGGATGTCCACCGTCTAAAGCACAGCAGAGAGCGAGTAAGGAAGTGTACAAGCTTGCCAATGTGCAGTCTTACCTCCCAACTGTGTACTGTGCAGTTTGGAAATGAAAAATATATATATATATGTTCTTAAAGGGAAATCAACACTGACTTATCTGTATATCTTAGTTACTGAAATGTAAACAAACATTGAGTTGGCTCATGTGAAACAGGTTTACAAGATCTAAAATGATCAGTGAACCTGCATGTGTCTTCTGAGCTTTTGTTAATGTTTTGTTAAGGGGTGAATACTAGGGGTTTTGAAAATATCAAAATATTAAATATCGGGATATTATGTTTGGTGATACTTTATCGATTCTCAAAAACACAGCATCGATACACACATTCCAAGCAGACAGTGAATCAGTTGTGTTGTGTTTAAGCCTCTGACCACTAGTTGGCAGTGTTGTAATCCATTTTCAGCTTCACTCCAACATTAACAAGCAGCACAAGGATGCAGTGCTACTGTAAGAATTGTCAAACCTATTCATATAGTGGTGTGTTATAATAGTAGGATTTGAAACATATTTTTAAACACACATGCTGGGCAGAAATGTACATGGTGGGTGTTTTAAGACCATAAACCCCCCTTAATGTAACAACTTCACGTAATTTTGCACCATCTCTTTTGGCCTCATGATGAAATGTGAGCATAAACAAGGCTTTGTCATACAAAGCCACAACATGCGAAATGTTATTGTAATGTAATTGCTAGGTCATGCTTATTTCATCTTGCTCCTTATATATATATATATATATATATATATATATATATATATATATATATATATATATATATATATATATATATATATATATATATATATATATATATATATATATATTCATGTTTTAGATACTCTATCATTATATTATCTTATTGTTTCGTGTGAGCAGACAGTTGTCAAATAAAACTTTAGATAAACTAAATAAACTTCGATCTGAGTTGAAGTAGCCCAATTCTCATCTTTCTCTTTCTTGTTTTTAGTGTGAATAGTTAAAACACACTGAACCTGATAGTGGTTAATGTAATGTTAAAACATCCAACCAAAAATAAATCGCTCTTGGGCCATATGCACTCTAAATGTAGGCTGAATGCCTGTGTCCTTGTGTGCATACCTGCGAGATGTGGTTGATGGAGGACTCCATGCGGCGTAGCTGAGACGCCTGGATGTCCAGCATCTGCAGCACATTGTTGGCTAGTGTGTTGATCAAGTAGGCGACGCTGGCCAGAGACTGAGTAGTGTAGCTTTTGGTCTCCTCTAATGCTCTCTGCTTGTCTGGAGACTGAGATCATAAGGAGAGAAAAGAGACAGAGAGAAAAAGAACATGAATATCTGTCGGTATATAACGGTAGCATAAGGCTCAGAACCTACACGTGTGCTTTCCATTCACCTTCCGCTCAGCTACACTGGAGATATCACATAACGTTACACTTCATACAGTTCAACGCTAAGAATTCCACCAAAGCAGAGACATGGAGGGAAAGGAGGAGGTGAAATAAAAAACCCAAACAGCTTCCTTCCTCTCCCCCCTCACACTCCCTCACTCCCTCACTCACTCACTCACTCATTCATGACTAATGTCCTCAGTGCAAGCAAGACCATAAGGGCAGGCACCACATTAACCAATCACAGTGGTGGCAGCCACCATTAAAACTACCTCAGGGGGCACGTTACTGGACAACTTAACCATCCATCATCTCCCGCCTGCGTAACCATGACAACACTGTCAAGATCCAACGATAAATGGGACTCTGAAAAAGGAGGAAGGGGCAGAGGGTGTGAACGTGTGCATGAGTAAATGTGACAGTACACACGGGAAACACAGCTCTTTTCCTGTATCCGTGCTCCATACAGTGCTTTCGGAGTGTGATGCTTTAGTAGGGCAGCATGACGATATTCATCATCATCATAAAGTGCAAATTAGGGATGCACCGATACCAATACCAGCTTTTCAGGTATCTGCCGTTACCGAGTACCGATACCGATACCAACTCTAAATCCTGATATTTATAGTGATCCACTTTTTATATGTTGTATTTTTTTATGTCTTATCCTGAATAAGATATAACCTTGAAAGAACACCATTTACTGGTTAAGAAACTGCATTATAAAAAGTTTCAGAGCTATGAAAAAATAAAAATTGCCACAATGCAGAAACATGTGCAGCAATGTAGTCAAGCTTCATGGTACCAGTGCTCTCTATTGCTGATACCGATACTGTGTGTAAGTGCCAGTATCGGTATCGGTGCAACACTAGTGCCAATGAGCGTGTTTGATTATAAAGAGATAACAGGAAGTCCTGATTAACTGGATTCAGTTCTGACACTATACTGGATGTCAGACCAAATTAAACACTGTGACTGTGTATCATAAAAACATCTTTAAGTTTTAAAGTTCATCTTTAAGTTTGTTTAAAGCTTACAATCAGAACAGAGCAGGATTTTTTATTTCAGCATTAATCCTTTCCATGCTCATTTAAAAGCTTTCAAATCAGAGGAGAACTTCCAGTCAAACGTTTTAGATACACTACCAGACAAACGTTTTAGATACACTACCAGACAAACATTTTAGATACACTACCAGACAAACATTTTAGATACACTACCAGCCAAACGTTTTAGATACACTACCAGTCAAACGTTTTAGATACACTACCAGCCAAACGTTTTAGATACACTACCAGACAAACGTTTTAGATACACTACCAGACAAATGTTTTAGATACACTACCAGCCAAACGTTTTAGATACACTACCAGCCAAACGTTTTAGATACACTACCAGCCAAACGTTTTAGATACACTACCAGTCAAACGTTTTAGATACACTACCAGACAAACATTTTAGATACACTACCAGTCAAACGTTTTAGATACACTACCAGCCAAACGTTTTAGATACACTACCAGTCAAACGTTTTAGTACACTACCAGCCAAACGTTTTAGATACACTACCAGCCAAACGTTTTAGATACACTACCAGTCAAACGTTTTAGTACACTACCAGCCAAACGTTTTAGATACACTACCAGCCAAACGTTTTAGATACACTACCAGTCAAACGTTTTAGATACACTACCAGTCAAACGTTTTAGTACATTACCAGTCAAACGTTTTAGATACACTACCAGCCAAACTGTTTTAGTACACTACCAGTCAAACGTTTTAGATACACTACCAGTCAAACGTTTTAGATACACTACCAGTCAAACGTTTTAGATACACTACCAGTCAAACGTTTTAGATACACTACCAGTCAAACGTTTTAGTACACTACCAGCCAAACGTTTTAGTACACTACCAGCCAAACGTTTTAGATACACTACCAGTCAAACGTTTTAGTACACTACCAATCAAACGTTGTAGATACACTACCAGCCAAACGTTTTAGATACACTACCAGCCAAACTGTTTTAGATACACTACCAGTCAAACGTTTTAGATACACTACCAGTCAAACTGTTTTAGATCACTACCAGTCAAACGTTTTAGATACACTACCAGTCAAACGTTTTAGATACACTACCAGCCAAACGTTTTAGATACACTACCAGCCAAACGTTTTAGATACACTACCAGCCAAACTGTTTTAGATACACTACCAGTCAAACGTTTTAGATACACTACCAGCCAAACTGTTTTAGATACACTACCAGTCAAACGTTTTAGATACACTACCAGTCAAACTGTTTTAGATACACTACCAGTCAAACGTTTTAGATACACTACCAGTCAAACTGTTTTAGATCACTACCAGTCAAGCGTTTTAGATCACTACCAGTCAAGCGTTTTAGATACACTACCAGTCAAACGTTTTAGTACACTACCAGACAAACGTTTTAGATACACTACCAGCCAAACTGTTTTAGATACACTACCAGTCAAACGTTTTAGTACACTACCAGCCAAACGTTTTAGATACACTACCAGCCAAACTGTTTTAGATACACTACCAGTCAAACGTTTTAGATACACTACCAGTCAAACGTTTTAGATACACTACCAGCCAAACTGTTTTAGATACACTACCGGTCAAACGTTTTAGATACACTACCAGTCAAACGTTTTAGATACACTACCAGCCAAACGTTTTAGATACACTACCAGCCAAACGTTTTAGTACACTACCAGCCAAACGTTTTAGATACACTACCAGCCAAACGTTTTAGTACACTACCAGTCAAACGTTTTAGATCACTACCAGTCAAACGTTTTAGATACACTACCAGTCAAACGTTTTAGTACACTACCAGCCGAACGTTTTAGATACACTACCAGCCAAACGTTTTAGTACACTACCAGTCAAACGTTTTAGATCACTACCAGTCAAACGTTTTAGATACACTACCAGCCAAACGTTTTAGATACACTACCAACCAAATGTTTTAGATACACTACCAGCCAAACGTTTTAGATACACTACCAGCCAAACGTTTTAGTACACTACCAGTCAAACGTTTTAGATCACTACCAGTCAAACGTTTTAGATACACTACCAGTCAAACGTTTTAGATACACTACCAACCAAATGTTTTAGATACACTACCAGCCAAACGTTTTAGATACACTACCAGCCAAACGTTTTAGTACACTACCAGCCGAACGTTTTAGATACACTACCAGCCAAACGTTTTAGTACACTACCAGTCAAACGTTTTAGATACACTACCAGCCAAACGTTTTAGTACACTACCAGTCAAACGTTTTAGATCACTACCAGTCAAACGTTTTAGATACACTACCAGCCAAACGTTTTAGATACACTACCAACCAAATGTTTTAGTACACTACCAGCCAAACGTTTTAGATACACTACCAGTCAAACGTTTTAGTACACTACCAGCCAATCTGTTCACTTCATTATACGTCGCACTTCACTCAATATCTCAACTTACTGTAACAACTTTAAACACACTATTAAAACATTTCTTAGCTGGTCGTTTAACATAAGCTCTGATGTTATGCAAATTATCATTGTCCGCTCTTTTTTTAATTTAACCATGATTTGTACAGTCAGTTCAGAACTGTACCCAACAGAAAAGACTGCACCTAACCAGCAAACTAAAGGGGAATTCACCTGATTTCTCTGAATTTCATTATTATTATTAAATCACTAAGAAGTAAACAAAGTCATTCCGAGTGGTTTGATGTGAATTGCTCTGTTCTAGAGTCAGAATTTAGGAGTTCCAAATGCATCAATGATATTTTTGTTTTCAAGACAGGCATGAAAAAACACTGGATATTAGCAGCACCACATGCTGCCTGTGCAGAAAACCGTCGTCACTATAAATCATCAAGTTGTCTAATATTACCATCTGGGAAAATGAAAGCTATACAGTACGGCTTAGTGTCGCTCACATGTGGCACCTCGTAGGCGAGTTTGGAATAATGATGATAATATATGCAGTATTGTGCAAAGGTTTTAGTCACTTGGAGACATTATTATTATTATTATTATTATTATTATTATTATTATTATTATATTAAAAAGCTATTTTTCCAGACACAAAGCTTTTATTTGTTCAGCAAAACACTTTATTTTTAAATATTTAAATAGTATTAATACAGTAAGCAGTGCTTTTACATACATCAGTGTGTTTATTTAACCCTTTCCAAGCTTCTCCTTGTGGAAACAACCCAGTATTATTTACAGTTCTCATCTAATACCTGCTTTGACTGCTCAGTACTTCATTAAGCTAAATCAAGATTGCTGCTGAAGGAACTGAATACATCCATACAATGTCTGGGGCGTCCAGGAGAAATCTGAAACTACTCTGTCCTTCAAACTGGAGCTCAAGATATGATCTACTTCTCTCACAATAAGATATTCATGTTACTTTGTATTGTATTTATGTACTTGTTTATATCTGTTCCAGTGATATCTGGTGTACTTACTAGTGATAATACACTTACGACTAAGATAAAGGCTTTTAAACACTGAGCTTGGGTGCTTTTGCACAGTACTGTATATCTGCAAACGATAACCATGTGCCTACTTTTCACATCTGTCCAAGCTTAACTATTAACACATGTGCACATTTACCTAAACTTGAGCGTTCCTGTGTGCAGGAGGATGAAAGGATCAGTTTGCAGTTTGTAATAAAAGGTCACTGAAGCTGAATCCAAAGCCACATCCTACTACACGATACCCTCCTAATGAAGGGACGTCTAATAGCTGTGCACTATTTTAAAATAATACTTTTTAATTATGGTCTTGGCGCGGTTTTGGGCGCAGCCTGAGTCTTTAATCATCTTGACTCAGAAGCCGTCTCCTCCCATCTGGCTCATCCATCTTCACTGATCTGATTGCAAACGGACAGCGAGACGTGAAGCTATGTACACTTGGCATTTCCGTGAGTGTGAAACGACTCTCCAGTGATCGGATTTCTGGAGGAAGGGTACCACACAAATGTACTACGGCAGTTTCTCACGGCGACTGCTGTCAGACAGAAAGGTGTCAAGAGTCCTAGTTTAACAGAAGAGGAGATGAAGAAACAAGAGGCCTCTGAATGCTGTTTGACATACTGGACCCCATTCACATGCTATGATCAGAACTCCCAGGACGCTGGTTAACGCCAGGTCCATTCACACAAAACGTCTGATCTGACCACACAGAGATCTGAACAGGCTCTTCCACCTTAAAGGGGAATTCCACTATTTTTCCTAAATCTCTGAACATTTATGATCTTGAGATGTAAACTGTTATCCAGAGCAGGGCTGCACCTAACGATTATCCAGAGTGGTCTGTCTGAAATCCTTAACTGTGGACAGTCTTCTTTCTTTACAGTGCTGAGGAACCAGGGGCCACCATGTCTACAAGACAGATTTTCAAAACCACCAGAGAACCTACACTTACGTATCATCGCTGTCCAATGAAAAACAAGCACCTCCAAAATAGCATCTTGACAGGAGAGGCCAAAAACTGTCTGTACTTTTAATGAACCGTAATTCCAATGGACTTCCAAGTTGTTTTGAAGCATTTCTATTGGTCTGTTCATGAAATTTCCACACAGAAATTGATGCAGAAAACTAAAAAGATACATGTTTTTCTTTAGACAGCGACAATACACAATGTTAATGATGGTAAAACAGTAATAATTTCACTTCACAATGATCTTTATTAACCCATCCACCGTAAATGGATTTAAATAAACTGAATAAAATAACTTTTTAGCCAAAACTTTTACAAAACTTTTTAGAAAACAATGTGTAACCAAACATCAGGCAGTGTATTCATAACCAGCTCATGTAATACCTTTCTGTGGGTGCGTTTTAGAGGTGGATGCCTGGTTCCCATCACAGCCACTGTAAACAATTCTGACTTGGTAGGATTCTTTTGAAACACCAAACCTCTCTATCTGTTCACATCAAGCATGATTCACTGCATTATTTAAAAAACACAATTGTTTTCTGGCAACTTCCTATCATAGAGTACTGACTTCTACCCCAGATTTGGTTACATCACCATGCAGCAGCAGGCTGGGAACAATAATAGTAACCAATAATATCATCTTTCACCTGCCTCATCTATTATCGAGAGAAAGCTCAGACCCTCCCTGACTCTGCATTTCATTCAACAATACAACAACGGAAAACAGGTTGATTTCAAATTGACATTGACATAACCCTCTAAAAACATTCTGACCAGAGGAAGATGGGTTCCTCCCTCGAGCCTGGGTCACCTCTGGCTTGCTCTAGGTGGGCTTGGACCACGATACCCTTTCTCACGTCTTGCTATGCATGGACTCTTTTCTTACCATCCTTCTTTTTGGTTCCTCTTTTTCATAAACTGCTTTTCTGTAATACTGCTTTGAGAACTTTAATTACACGCGATATAAATAAATGCTGATTGATTGGTCCATGCACGTCTCAATTACAAAAATGTTTTACAGACATGGCAGGATACCAGTTTTTTGGCTCATTTTATATTCTTTGCGACATCTGTGCTGTCAACCATGTAAAAGTATTAATAAACATGTTATTATCGCTCCAAAAAGTGCCAACACTGTGGCAGCAGCAGCAGATTTCACCCTTCTAAGTGTTTCACTTTCTGCATGTTCATACTTTTCATACACAACTGTTCAACTGTTAGTCAAAAACATCACGCATCCACTGTTTTTGCAAACCTGGATTGACCCAAAAGCTTGTTAACCACTGTAGAGTAAGACGTAAACTGTGATCACGTCTGTATGGTTTCGTCAGGCTAAAACTTACGGTAAAGAACTATCCCAGCACTAGGGCTGCACCTAACGATTAATTTCTTAATCGATGAATCTAACGACTAATTTTAGATTACTCTAATGTGAGTGTGTTAAAAATAAAAAAAATGTATTTGTTAAGGATTTGTAACCAATGGATGATTTTGTACGTATAGAAAAACGCTGGCCATTCTAGACTTAATGTATTAAAGTGTACCTTAAACGCACGTTATCTATAAATGGTTAAAAAGACTGTAAGTCTACTCTCTGACTCGACTTTTAGCGGCACAACTGACACGTACGCAGGTATATATTTTGGCAGAAAGCTGTTTGAGAAGCAGCTACATGTGTTTTAAAGCTCCCACGGTATCGAGAACAGTCTTAGGTTCTACACTGGACGATTAAGAAACGGTTAGCAATGCAACTTTCCAAGAGACACTACTGAAAGAAACATGTTACACGTGTTAATAATCTTAAAATAATCTGCTAAGATAAGAAATACAGGAAAACAGGTGTTTGTGCTTCAAGTGCTCGTGTATAGCAGTTGTACTGTTGTGATCATCTCCACTGTACAGAGCTGACAGAGCACCACACTGTTGTGTTTCTGTGTGAAACACTCCCACAACTCTAGATGCAAGCGATTGTTTGTAACTGCAGCTTGCGCTCTGGAAAAATCTGTGCTTTCAGAAGGCGTGGCGATCTTTGCGATGCATCGACGCACGTTATGCTAATCGACGGAATTACGGAATTGATTATGTCGTTGTCGCCCCAGCCCTAGCTAGCACAAATAAACAACAGAATAATCAAACTCTTATTGGTAGGGGAGACATTAAACACACAGCCAGCAATCAACACACATGGGCAGCTAGCCAAACCAATATTCTTTACCAGTGATGGATTTGTGAAAGCTATATCAGAGGAAGACGCTTGAGCATCGCTGCTAAAATGGAACAGGTCTACAAACAAACTGCTCTTTAAACAATATCCCATAATACATAATCTGTCCAACAAATCACACTGACTGGAGTGTTCAGGCTTTTCATTATGCCAAGCCTCTTTAAACTGGTTTTCGAGAATCTCAAAAGGTGAGGAAGTGGTTAAGCAAGGAAATATTGGGTTCCAGCCAAGCCGTGACCGCAGACCACACACAGGCAGAAAATAACACTGTAAGAGACCTTGCAGGATCCGGAACAGTGTTTACTGACTCACTCAGTTTCTGAACAATCTCTGTCTCATGCTCGCCCTGATCAATGTTTTTTGAAAAGTTGGGCCATGGTCTCCAAAGAAGCATCCTAATATCTGCCTAATCTGCAGGGAAATTAACCTATTTCCTATCAGCTAATCAACAAAATGTCGTTATTATTACTTAATAACTCTGTAATTGCCACAGTGAAGGAGATTTCCCCCTCTGAATTAAGCTGGTACATACAGCTAAATCCCTCATCGAGTCATCTGAATAAGATAGAGCTGTCAGGTTAGCTTTATCTCTGGGTTACAGCACCAGTGACAGCTCCAAACTGACGCGATCCTAATCAACAGCAGTCACGGCAGTCGCCAGCAGTTGGGCTGTATAATATGCTGTATGTTACTTGTTATCACGATATTGGCCTTTGCCGGACTGACCTGGCAAACAGATGCAAATTAGCTCTCAAATCAGTTTTATTCAGTGCTTCCTGACCAATCTCAGTCTCAGTCAAACAGTGGACATGCACACGAACCAACCCAACAACCCAACACACACACATACACAAAAGCTGAAATAATGCAGGCAATAATTGTAACCATTTCTGCATGCAATCAAAGATCCACAATGCTTTTCTAACATCAAACTAAATAGCATATGTATTTGATCGGGGTGAAAGAAGCCCAGATGCTGTTGTACATTGTCATTTACAACCCTACGATTTGGCTCTGGTCTGATTTGCTGTTTTACAGCGAGAGACTGTGATGATCACACAAAAGCAACAAGCTGAAACAAATTAAATGAACCTATGTGTAACAAACTAGATCAGATGTTTTAGTTATCTATGCTAACCTTTGCTACTTGATGACTGTTGGTAGCTAATACCTAAACTAGCTAACAAATCAACACAAAGTAAATTAAAGCTGCAACCTGCAAAAAATAAATCACACAGTTTGACTGCTACAAACTGCTGACGGGTTCTCACACTAATAAAGCCCCTCTGTTATGTTAAATACTGAGCGAAGCCTGCTTGATATTGTCCAAGTTTTGAGAAACTCTTTGGAGGGAAACGTGACTCTGAATGAAAGTTGTCTAGATTTGGTTATTTGCACCTTAAATGGCATGTACAAGCTGTAGCATTTAAGGTGGACCAGAGAATTGAATTAGGAAGCTAGCAAATGGGAAGCCAACTCATTCAAAGCCAAACAACAATCATGTAGCGGTGATAGTTTGGTTCTTTAGAAAGGGAACGAAGGCGCCAACATCCTCTTTACAGCCGCAGATTTCTCCCAACAGTCCACCATACTTGCTGCTGCTGCTGCGCCACTGTTATTGTATGTAAATTTTGGGGGCGTAGTTGTGATTGGTTGGTATAGTGTATCGCAGGTTATACCTTTGCTCTCCAAGCTGTAGACTGGGGTTCGATTCTCTACCTGGGCAACCACCTTACGCTATACCAATGAGAGTCCTTGGGCAAGACGCCTACCACTATCTTCACCTACCTGTGTCCAAGTAAACTGTATCCCTACCGTCACCTACCTGTGTACAGACAAACTGTAACACTACCTTCACCTACCTGTGTACAGGTAAACTGTAAGTCACTCCAAAGTGTCTAGCAAATGCTTTAAATGTAATGTAATTTTACCATCCTCTTGTGTAAAAGCAGGATTTTTATACGAAGGAGGAACAACAATCTACATACCAATGCTGTCCAAAGAACAACATGTACCTCCATTTTTCATAAAGAACTGACCAATAGAAATGCTCCAAGTCCTCTGCTGTAAAGTCTATTTACAGCGATGTTATTCAACTATGACAGCGTTGACTGAATACAGTTTTCTATTCTATGGTACCTCTAAAGATGAGAAACCTTCCTTATGACAAATCCTGAAGGTTGGACTAATTTCTGCAAATCAATCGCTGCTTTACACAGTTTTCCAAAACGTTTGAGATGTTCTGTCGCTTCACCCGCTGGCTCATGCAGAAGAAAGCCAGAAAGCTCTTCTTCCATTTCACAGAGAGCTACAGGTCTGTGTGTATTCACCTCCCTGCCTTCCTTTTTTTACAGCCCTGGGGGGGATTCCCAGTGGTTTTATGACGTAGCTATATACGTAATGCCTGCTTCAGTGCTGTAAAGAGATGCAAGATCACACAAAAAAGGACACAATATCGTGAACTGTGTTGAACTGGCAAGGCTGGGAAATACAAGGCTGCGCTACAGAATATTACATAACCTGACAAACAATATCATATGCTAACTTTAGCCAAGAATGCCCCTTTAAAAGCGTTACAAAGCCCCCCGGGTAGCCACCTATTTAGTGGTGTGCGCAAAACCACGAGTCTTCTGTGCACATAACCCAGAAATAGTTTGTAGGCAAAAAGAACCGAGAAGCTCTCCACAGCTTCGGAGTGAATCCTAAAGCCCGTCAATGCCGGAGGAGCCGAGAGCGATAACAACAGCAAAAACACCAGCATTCGTCTGCTTTCCCGCACCGAAACCCCACAAAACAGACACGACATTATTTTAAATGTCTCATTATCAACATAATTCGAGCCGTGTTAACTTCACCAGCTTTAGCTCTCACCGCCGTGCTGCTCAGATCCGACTGAGGCGAATACCGACAGCTATGGATGCGGCTAACGCGGCTAACTAACGTGGCTACAGCCTCGAAAACCCCGGCGAGGAGCACCTTAAAAGAGGTTTCGTGAATGGACGCGTTTTTCTAATAAACAAGCAATTACATAATTGCATTTGGATCAATAAATGAATCCGCTAAAGCTACTGCTTAGAGAACGTGTGGCTGAGAGAAGCAGCTAGCAAGCTTGGTTAGCTCGCTACCGTTAGCTCGACACACAGCGGTTATCTAAGCTAGCCACTAGTACCATTAATAAGCTCCTAATACCGCGCATAGCGTGTCGTTTACGTGCATTACGAGTTATTTTCGGTTTCGTGTTTAATACACTGCCGTCATATATCGGAGTTAGGTAAGTTAGGAGGCTATATAGCACAGCAGCGCTACGTGGCTAGTTAGCTTAGCGGCATCGGTCCATAGCAGCGACAACAACAGCAGCAGCAGCAGCAGCAGTGAAACCATTAGAGCCGAGCGGCGACCTTACAGCACTAACCCATCTTACAGGCGTTATTTTCAGCTTACCTGTATATAGTTGCTCTCGCAGTATTCCGCAACCCGCTCTAAATTGGCATAACTGTCCAGCAAAGCGCCTCGACCAGCGGGAATCTCCTCTTCCAAAAGCATTTGTAACTCCGCCATCTTCACATCTTCACCACCGCCTCGCCGATGCGTGAGCAATGAAGTGCGCAGGCAGGAACCCAGCAGCTCACTGGGTGGCAGCTGTGGCTGCTCTAATGTATGTAGGACTTTTTCACAAACTACACTATAACCCACAAGTGTTCAGGCACCCTTTCTTAGTAGTGGATTCAGTTACTTTTACTGCCACTGCTGACAGATCGTGTAACATTATAAGGAGTCACGCAGCAGCCTAAGCTCAACGCCAAGCGTCGGCTAGTTGGGCATACAGCTCCAGGCATTTGGGCTGAACTGTGGTCTCTGGAGTGGTAGAGCTCCAGCCATGACTACTAGGAACGGATGGAGTGGCATTTGTAATCCAGAACTAATCATGCAACACCGTTGACCTGATCTCACTAATGCTCTTGTGGCTGAATGCAGTCAAATCCTCAGAGCTATGTTCCAACATCTAGTATTGATCCTGTTGGGAAAGAAAAACAGTGCAGCGTTCCTTGCTGGTCTAAGCTAGCCTGGTCATATTGGTTGATCAGCATACCATTATCACAAACAACATTGTCATTGTCAAAAGAAAACAAGCATCTTTAAAATGGTAACTTTGCAGGAGAAAGCAAAAGCCATTTCTACTTCCATGTTCATGTAAAGCTCATATAAAGAAATTATATATATATATATATATATATATATATATATATATATATATATATATATATATATATGTGTGTGTGTGTGTGTGTGTGTGTGTGTGTGTGTGTGTATTGACCCTGTCCAAAGAAATATACGCATCTTAACTTTCAATGTAAGTCCATGAAACCAGAATGTTTTCCAAGCTATGTTGGAGCATTTCTATTGGTCCATTCATCGTGAAACTTTTTTACGGTTTAAGTGGTAGTTGTTGTGTTTAAATCATATAGAAAGATGAAAATTAATATTTTCAAATATCTTCAAAAATGAAGATATGTTTTTCTTTGGACAGTGTCAAGATATATATATATATATATGTCTTACTTTGTCTTATTTGGATGACAGCAACATTCTGATATGCTGGTGACCAGCATTTTATCTTTCACTCCTGCTGACCAGGCTACCATCATCCAAAACAACATATCTCTGCTGTCAGGACAAAAACACACTTCACTTCTAATGTAAGGTAGCGTTACTAGACTGACAGCAAAGATATGCTAGCTTTTCTAACAGGAAGACCTTCCCAGACCAGTAGCACTGTTGCTGCAGCACAGGTCCTATTAATAACCTTGATTTCATAAGCAATGTTGGACATCTATAAACTTTTGAACAATTGGGGTGGGGAGTTTCCTGGACAGTCCAGGACTACACAGCATTGTGAACATTGTGAAATGACAACATAGTTCAGGACTGGGATTAATCCCTGCAGAATATTGGATCATTATTAAACTCTGGCTGTAATGTCATTAGCTCCATGCACAAACAATCCCAGCAGATAAGCTTTTGTTTTTTTATTATTAGTAAAAAGTGAGGCAGTGAAGGAGGTGATTCTCATTAGTGTGGGCTTTCAATGAAGATTTGAAGCACACAAACAATTCACATGCAACTGTTTCTTTCCTAAAAGGGAATCATTAATGTGCCTGTTAAGGTTATCAAGTTCTGATAATTAAAAAAACCCACATTAGAAATCATATATGAATCCTATGAGCAACAATACTGTTCTCTTCGGAAATTATGAGGAATAACATCATTACACAAAACCACGTCTGGACAACAGCCAAGAGGGCACAATGTGGACATTTATATTTAAAAAAAAAAAAAAGGATCTCTTGAAACTGTCTCTTTAAGGGTGGCCGTGAGATGGAGGTCCAGCAAAGTCAGTCCCTCTTGCTGACTGTGATCCAGGTGTCGTCCTTGGGTGTAGTCACTAGTTCATATCTGGCCTCCGCCACCTGACCTTCCACTCGGTGCAGCCGGAGTCTGCGCACCAATGTGCTCAACAGCACCGCAGCCACTGTGTAGGCAAATCTGTGAGTGGAAGAGAGGCATGGCAGATTTTACTGTGGCTCTTTCCACATAATGCCCTCAATGAATTTGTACACAGACATCCTTTTTCATTGTACACTTCCTGCAGAGCTGTAGAATTTAAAGGAGCAATGTATAAAATAACCATGTAATTCATACTTTAAACAACAGGGGGCTACATATCACCACAAGAAATGCACAGTCCCTCATTGTCAGTGTCAGCATTAACATTTGTTTACTTAAAAGTCTAGAAGAAACATTGGAAGTTCAGCATCAGACTTCATCCCTGTACTCTCCAAGAACATCAAGCGGTGCAATGCAATGGCAATGTTAACTCTTGTTTTGTCTTTATTTATATCACGTGTGGCTCCCAAAACAGGGATTCTTGCCGAAAGTGGGCCGCCACAGTCATTGTAATGGCCAAGTGCTGGGAGCTTCAACCATCATTGTGATTGATCTTCATTTCAGTGGCTATCATTCCTTTAATGATATAATCAGAAGCAGAACATTCAACGTGATTGCTGCCCTGATTGTGTATTCTGACGTCTTGTCAGTGCTACTTCATCCTCTCATGTTAGACTAATTTGACTCAATGCTACAGTGACTCCCTTTCGCCTCTTGAGGTGGTAAGTGGTATTACAAGACAGGCCAGGGCTAGCTGGTTGGCAAGCCAACTTTGTAGATATCTCTGCTAAACGATTCATACATAGATGTCTTCATGTTCTATTGAAAATTCTAGTTAATTTAGAATGTTTTAAACTAAAAATCAAAGTCTGTAGTGTGTACATGTTAACACGTGTGTTATTAGCACACACATTTATGAGTCAGAGGTCACTTTTCATTTATTTAGGTCTTGTCAAAATGATCCTCCAGTTATTCATTCTCCGTTATCTTTGAATAGATATATATGATAATCTACTTGCTTGAAGGACAGAATTCATAAAATGCATCCAGCATCTAAGACTAGACTTTGGAGGTAATAATAAGATAACCCAGTACATTTCTTTGAAAAACTAAAAGCAAGTCTCCTAAAAATGATGGAAGCTTTAATAAAGACAAATAGACATTCTAAATACTGAAAATAGTACATTAAAAATATTTGTTGGGTGTTGTTGGGTTTCTGTTTCTTCTGATGCTAAAAAATGAATTATTTGTATTCAATAGCCAGTTTTCCTAAAATAAAATTTGGGTGGTCTCCGACTTTTCACCCAGTTTCACCCAATTAACAGATAAATGCTTAGCTAAGGTGGAATATATATCAAGTATTATAACGTCAGAGCATTTACGCTCAGTCTTTTCTCCGTTTACCTGAGTTCAGGGCAGGCTTGGTTTCCTGAAAAGCCCAAGAGTGAGAAGCTTTTCATAACAGACTCATCAGTAAATCTGTCTGGATCAAACCTGCAGAGGCACAGAGACATGACTAAAGACTCTGACATGACACTACTGTATATACAGCATACAAACAAACATGCACTCACACACCTGTATGGTAATGTCCATGTGTCTGCATCTTGAAGGACTACACCCAGAGCGTAGATAACCAAAGTCTGTTTCATAAAAGAAAAATAGTATTACTAACCCCCAGCATCTTGTACAGTGTCATGCTAATTGATAGGCATACATCTCTGCAATCCACCACCTCTCCTTTATACTACCTGAAATAGCAATTGACAGCATAAAAATAATAAATACTCACTTCTTTAGGGATGACGTGCTGATCCACCTTCCCCTCAACCTCCTGCAGTCTGGCTGCAATCGGGGTTAGCTTGGCCGTGCGTACAGTCTCGTTCAGCACCTGCTGGCAGTATCTGCAGAGAAGCAACATTACTTCACAGTTGCACAGCTAATTCTAACACTGGCAACACAGTAGTAAACCAATACAGCACGAGAGCACCCTCTAGTGGCCAGAGTGGAGAACAAAGACATAACATGCAACTGAATGTAGGCTATAGCTTGTCCTCAGTACAGACCTGAGCCGTGGAATTTGGTCCAAGGAGACAGGCTCATCCCCCAGCACATCTATTAATTCCTGTTGCAGTTTCTCCTGCACTGCTGCCGAGATGGAAAGAAAGTGTACTGCCCAGATGCACACTAGAGGGAAAAACAAAAAACAAACAAAAAAAAAAAAAAAACAGACAAGTAAAAGTATGGAGAGATATTTCAGATTATCAGCGTGAAGCAAAATGTTTGCAAAATCTGTAGGAACAGACATGGATTATATGGAGGCCCACAATTAGAACATCAGATTGGTAACGACCCTAACTTGCTCTAACAAGTTGGGGGGGGGGGGTCCCACCCAATATCAGAAACATTGTAGATTTGTCCCACTAAAAATTAAATCACAGAAAAGCGGATACTGTTTAAAAATACTTTATTTTAAAAGCACGTTTTGGCAACCTTCGCATTTCACGCGCTGTTTCTTGTTAGCAACTGGCTTAGGTCGTTAGGTTGAGGGGGGGGGGGTGTTCTGGCCTTGCTGGACCGTCGGGTAGCTTGCGCCAGCTTTAAATGTGAGGTCAGTGATGAGAGCAATGAATAGCAACGACAACCATATATACTGCAATAAAACAGCTTTACTATTATGTGTTGTTATGGTAACAGACTAGGAGTGGTTGGGTTAGCTAATGTTTATATTCATATTATATTCATTTATATTTCAGCCAGAAAGTACTCTGAAACGTACAGTTACATTACTCTCAGGCCACGCCCCAAACTGCAGACTGCTACTACACTACATATATAAAAAATAAAATATAATAAAATAAACAAATAAATGAACAAATAAATAAAAGGACTCCATCATTAGAAGTGCTTTCAGTAGTGCAGTATATAATGTTCCGGAGTGCTGTTTGGGACACAGCCTTACTGTCTAACATTAAAGTCTTGTCTAGTCAGGAAACCTTAACATACATTATTTTAGCATTTCATTTTAGCATTATGCCACCAAAGAAAATAATACTTTTATTTTGTTATATATGTATATAATCCAAACACTGCATGTAATTTAAAAGTTTTCTGAAAGCAGTACCATGTAATGTGGAGCATCTTGTTTAGTTTGTAAAGTGATCTTTAATTAGATTTATCTAATAATAAACTGAAGTACAGATAATGTTATGTTTTGTTTATTTATTAGTAATTTACTGTAATTCCACAAATGATGTTCTATGTCACTATACATCCAGTGATGTACTACCTTACCTACAGTGAAATCAGCTTATAGGTAATATTTAGGATTTAGGGGATATGGTGGGCTTTGATTCATATTAGTAAATGTGTCCCCCCCCTAATGTCAAATCCGCTCCTACGCCCTCCGTATGAATAACAAAATCACCTATAAATGACAAAATGCAGCTTTTACATCACAGCAATGCGTCTTTCAAAATCTACAATTATAGGGCTGCACTATGCAGACATTCACAAGCCGTGTCAAGACGCAGGGCTCCATGTAAATGGAAGTGAGAGAGGAACACACTGTACAACCACAGGGAGAGGCAGGAGCTGCTTACAATTTGCAGTAATGACACAGCCAGCGAGGGTGAACACCATGCTTTCCTCCATTACCTGGGGGAGGAACAAACAGTCAGATGAAATAAAGCAAACAAATCTGGAGTGCTAAAGGCTAAATGAAGGTTTTGGGAGTGTTTACAAAGCGACAATTCTGGATACATCCATCAGGAAGTCTGCAGAGCACTAATGCTATTAAGAAACGATTATATTTCAGAACTGATTATAAAACTTTTCATTGTAAAACTACAGTATGAATATGCTGGAGCCTTACTTAAACCTCAATGATTCTGACATGAGTCTCTCCTTTCAAAGTATTTCCCTCTTCTCGCTAGATATTCCATATATATTGCACTTGTCCTGTATCTAAAGCTGTATTTTATTCTCCCCTCTCCAGGTAACAGCTCTGGCCCTTGTTTCTGACAGTGTTTTAGCCCATGGTAGTTTAGACCTAAACCTGTTTGTACTAGTTAGAGATTAATACTCTGGCTAAACACAAAGCACTTTTGTATGTCGCTCTGGATTTTCTGCGTCTGCTAAATGCCATAAACGTGAATGATTAGAATATTCAAGCTGCACGGTGTGGGTTTAGGGGATTTGGAGACCTCTTTGGTGAAAATGTGTAATTGCATGCAATGTGTGGAAGAACATTTAGTGCCTCAGAGCCCGTTCCTGAGGGGATGAATCTAATCACTGAGCATGCTGAAAAATATGTAAAGGAGATACTGCGTGTGTCTTATAAGGATGAGAGTGGATGATCTATTACAGTCATCATATCTTTATCAATACAATGTGGATTTTCAGCTTGGGACCTAAACATCGATCAGGACCTGGTGCATGACTCGTACAGACTTTTTTCAGGATTTTTCAGGCTTTACAGAGAGACTTGCAGCCACGCATGCTCAACCTGTTTTAGCATGTTTTTTTTCTTTTCCTAACTCAGTAACCCTACTCTCTGTAGTCAGCTGACGTGTTGCTGTGACATCACCTGTCTCTCTGACAGATTGGCCTGCAGAAGCGAGTCCATGAAAGTCGACTTGCCCCGTCCACTTCTCTCTTTAATAACAGACTTCAGTACAGATTCCATCTCAGCCAGTGCTGTAGAGACACATTCAATCAGAATTTAGAGAATGAAACTTCCTCTATTTACAGATGGGTAAACAAAAAATATATATTGGTGTAGCCTATCAGTGTAAGCCTAGTCAACACAAATGACTAGACTTTTAAAAAATTAATAAAATAAAATATAATTTGAGATTCTTAGAATTATTATTTATTTAAATATTTGTATATTAAATATTAAATACAACACATAATAATATCAAGACACCACTGTATTGTATTCCATTTTCAATTCTGTGCATTATTATACCCCTAATAAATATTAGCCTTCATGATCACTCACCACTCTCATAGTGGGCCTTTCTGCTGGAGCTTTTCTCAAGAGACCCGTCCAGATAGCCTTTACCAATCTCTGACCAGATCTATACAACAAAACACAATAACAATAACATGATGTTACCATCCACAAGATATTATTGATATAAAGAAATGAAGCGTGCACTAATTATCTGTAAACAATTAGTGATGTGTAACTGTATTTTGTGCAGCAAGGTATGTGAAAGGTTAAAAACAGTCACTGTAGTCACAGATACTGATTTTTTTTTTACTGTATATTAAGAATTATCTTTGTTATATTTTGCCATATTGCCCACCTCTAAAAAGAACATCAAATCTTCACACAACCTCATAATGAACTCTTACAGGTATCATTTTAATTTACTTACTGCCTCATGGTTCTTACGGAATTGAATGACCGCAGCATCATCTGAAAAGCGACTGCCCATGGCAAGCTGAGTGACCGCCTTCATAGACAATCCCAGCAGGTGAGCACAGAGAGGAATGTGCTGGGACTTTGGATACGACTGCCATTTTTCAACCAACTCTTCAACCAGCTGCAAATGCAATGGTAAGAAGAATCATGTGGCTAAATTAAACAAGAAACAGAAAACAGCAGCCAAAACGTGATGCCATCATGCTCATGGTCATCTTCTATCTGCACTTCTAGCAACATTATAGAAGAACACAGTCTCATTTCACTAAACAAGCACTGTACCTTGAGCAGAAGAGGGAAGTTATTCTCCAGTGTTTTGTTAATAGCCCCTTCATACACCTTCTTCCTCATCAGTGCCTCTGTTCCTCCTATGCCTGCACCCGACTGATACCCAAGCAATGACTTGAGCATTGTCTCAAAAGAATCCGCTAAAGAACAAAAAGGATTAATTAAACATTTGTACAACATACAAGATCAAACTAATTCTGTTTTATACATAGGTCAACGACAAACAAATTTATAATATTTTAAAAATACATACGATGTGTAGTTTTACATTTGCAAGTACCTTTTCAGTGTGCTGATATGTTGCTTTTAAAATTGCTTTAAAAACCACACATAAATAAAAATGTGTTTTAAAGTTTACAGATAATAAAAATTTATTTAAACTTAAAAAAATCATTTACAACAAGGTTATGGGGTCACGCCGCTTGACTAGCCCAACCATGGCACTTAATTGACTATATTTTCAGCATTTATGAAAGGGCTTCTGACCCTGGATTATACTGTAAAGGTCACTGGGGATCTTTCTCAGGAGCATATCAGAAGTCTATTTGTGCTGTGTGACACTTGAGGAATCCAGACTTTGGCAAGGGGCCCGAGACTCAAGTCTTTTTGCAATATGTTATATATATATATATATATATATATATATATATATATATATATATATATATATATATATATATATATATATAATATTCAGAGTTTATGCCTAAATTACACTTTTAAGTAGTTTGCTTAGTCTGCAATTAAGGAGGTATGTTCACACTGCCCAGCACTTTTTATAGGAGGTACAGACACCTAACATGTATTTAATTTTGAAGCACTGACAACAAAGCTACATAAACAATGAGCAATGTGGTATACATTATGCATTTATTGAATAGGAAAATAATGACCTTGAACATACACTATGACCATCGCTGACCCATTCGTCACATACAGGATGCATTACGGTACAAATATATAAGGATTACTTACTGCAGAACTTATTCCAACTTTTAATTCTCATCATTTAAACGTATTTAAACATGCATATGGAACTTCTCAATGCTGTAGAGTAGAACAAATTAGAATCATTTAACCAAATAACACTACTCTGCAGGTGGTCACTGACAGAACTTCACATGGTAAACAGTGTTACAGATTCCAGTACTCACTGGTCCGGTTAGGGTTTATGTGCTGCCGCAGCTGGTCAACTGAACCAAGACTCACTACTGGTCTCCGTCCGAACCAAAAGGATGCCACTGAGCCAAACTGGTCATGAAGACCAACCAAGAATTCATGCAGGCTTCCTCTGTTCACAATGTCCTGCAGGTTACCATCCCTGTAGAACAGCAGAGAGAGTGCATACACCCAGAAAGTGAAAGCCAAGTTTGTGTAAGCAAGGAAGAGATGAAGGCTGCAACACTTTCTTATATTACTCACTTCTCCTCTGTAGGATTCAGGCCAGGCACACCAGAGACTCTTCTTGAAGACTGGAAATCCCAGCAGAATGGAGATTAGACGTTGATTCGTTAATGACAGACGTTAAACTACACACTGGACGTACTAGTTGTTCTGTATGCATATTCCCACATAACGTACGTGACGTTTTCTTACACACTCCAACTTTTTGTACTCGTTTTGCACCCAGAAAGTTCATTTTATGGCAAACAGGCCGCAGAACATAACGATAGTATTCAGTTTGTCAACACAGAGCTAAACTAAACTAAAAGCAACAATAAACAAAGCAAAAACTTTTTAGAAATCAACGAATATGTTAGCCAGTTGGCACATACACAAAGTATACCGTTAATTTCTTACCGGATACAAATACAGAACAGCGCCGACCAAGATGACAACAAACGTCACAGCAAATATAGCGAAGTCCAGCATATTTGCTCTGGTAAATTTCCCAGACTGTTCATAAATGTTTTAAAAACAACAAATCGGTGAGCTGATGTTTCCGAGCTAATATATTAGCCGCTGCTAACAGACGTTACCACGTCTACAGCATTCGACGCCTCCAGTGCTCGGCCATCGACTGCACGTCAAGGCAGAAGCAAGTGAGCACTGAGAGGGTCGATATCCCTCAACGTTAGGCTAACACGCATATGAATTTGAGCGACACCAATTCTTAATCAATAGGGTTTAATATGATGTCGGCCCGCGCTTTGCAGATATAACAGCTTCAATTCCTCTGGGAAGCCTTTTCACACGGCTTAGGAGTGTGTTTATGGGAATGTTTGACTGTTCCTCCAGAAGCACATTTGTGAGGTCAGACACTGATGTTGGACTCGTGGCAGAGGGCCTGGTCCACAATCACCACCCTGATTCATCCCAAAGATGTTCTATGAGGTTGAGATCAAGACTCTGTGCAGGCCAGTCAAGAAGCTCCATGAAGCTCTCTTCCCACTGTTCCTGAGCTCATCTGAAGAACACATGGAAGTCTGTAAGGGATTGACTGCAGAAAGTTGGTGACCTCTGTGCACTAGGCTCCTCAGCATCCACTGACCCACTCTGTCAATTTTACATGGCTACCACTTGTTATAATACCACTGACAACTGACTGTGGAATATTTAGTAGTGAGGAAATTTCACAACTGGACTATCACAGTGCCACACTGGAATTCACTGAGCTCCTGAGAATGACCCATTCTTCCACAAATGTGTGGAACTAGAAGCATTCTGCATGTCAAGGTACTTGGTTTTATAAACCTGAGGCCATGCACTTGATTGGAACACCTGAATTCAATGATTTGGGATACTTTTGGCAATACAGTTGATAAAAAATCTATATTTTAAAATCATTTTAAAGATTTCAAACTGAATATATTTGATTACAAAATACACAAACCTGTCTCTGTCTAAAAAAAAAAAAAAGAATTGTACTTTTCAGTACTATAAAACCTGACTACTGCACCTGCTTAGTATTCCTTATGTTTTCATTTAGGTCCTCAAACTACAGTGTACAAAGGCCAGGAGTGTTTTTTTCTGTTTATCTCTCGTCAGTGCATGACATGTTCTTTTTTATAGGGGGATTTTTTATTACATACTTTTCACTTTTATATGTTTGAACATTTTTGTTTACTCTCACTTTAATGTATTAATTCCTCCTTATTTCCACTTTTAATTAACTCTCCGAATGTACACTTTTCAGGTATCAGCCAGCCAATAACAGAACAGTAATTAGCATAATTATGCGTTAACTAAGGGGCGGGGTTTGGAGGGGTAATTGGCGGAAGTGAGTGCCCCTTAAATATGTCCGGTCGGGGGGAGTGGAAAGTGTTGTTTAACTGAAGTTGACATACAGGATGTTGGGAGTTGTAGTCACTGTGTTTAGTTTGTGTGCTGCTCTGTGTAGCGCTCAGGAGCCGAAGGATTTCTGGTACATGGCCAACAGTTTGCCGAATTTCTCTCAACAATCACGACCAGGTGCGCCGCAGCAGAGCAGGTATCCGCTCCAGCTCCCGTCCCAGAGCGTGTACCAGCCAGCGTGGCAGCCCGTACGGGCCGGCTCCGATCCGTCCCAGCGCTGTGAAATGGAGGACTCCTCCAGGGTGGGCTGTGGAGACCCTGGTGTCAGTCGAGCGGACTGTGAGGCTCTGAACTGCTGTTATGACAGTAGGCAGTATATCCGGGCTCCGGACGGGCCGCTGTGTTACTACGGAAGGACGGGTGAGTAAGGTGCTAACGCTGTGGATGTAAAGCATCGTGATGTCAACAATAGCTTCTGTCGCACTCTTTGGTGATGTTTATTAAGGGATTCTAACTCGATATGTTGTACTGTGTACACTTTTCCCTGCTATTTTATGCTAGTTTCCATGACAACACTGGGCGGCCGTCTTTGTTTGCTTTGTGTTAGAACTTCCGGTGCGACCGCGGACACATTGATACTAATTACATGCAAAACGACAACAAACACATAAAATAACTAGTATATGTTCACTTAGAGGGTGTCACAATAACTGGAAGAGGAAAACAATAGTGTTACGAGCACGGCGCATAAAGATCAGAGTGTTGGGGGGCCGCTTTCCAAAGAAGCTCTAAATTTAGAACATCCACCCAAACCTCCGTATGTCTCTTCTTACCATTCTGTGGAGGAGAACCAGCACCAGAGCTTCCTTACCCAGAGAAATGTCTCTCTTATGAAGCTCTGAGGAAGCAGACGCGTTGGGTGCTGGTGAGGCTATCAGTTAAGTAACTGTTTTCTGATCAGTGTCCACTGCGCTAGGCTATCTGGACTCTAACACCCATGCAGAGTGGCTCCGGCAGCTGGCTGGACTTGGGTTTAACCGGTCTGTGTGTAGGAGTACACAACCCACCTTCCCACTATGCAGGTACTGATACGCTTCAGTACTTGTATAGTTTTTCATAAGCCGTTCAAACTGGTTTGTGTGAAATGAGGCATTTGTAAAAACCTGCAGTCTCAGGTTTGGGATAGAACTAAAGTGACTAAAGCATAGATATAGCCATTCATTTGCCAGTGAACCTACACCTGTTTATATTTGTAACATTTGATGGTAAAATAAAGGTCCATCTGGAAAACTGCAGGTACTTTTTTGCCTCCCATGCCCCCACCCCCTGCCCAGTGGCCCCTTAATGGATTAACTTGAACTGTTTAAATTGCTTCAGACCAAAAAAATAATCAATGTTGCAGCATATTCATAACCTTTTCACATGCATTTCTTTAAAGGTGAACTTTTGGTTCCTGTTGAACAATTCTGTCTCAACAAGTTTCACTAGAACAAAGCATTTCATACCAAACCATTCTGACATGTTAACAGATTTGTTTTGAATCTGTTTAATTAAAAGGCTCTAAATTCTATCCAAGTTATTTACATGCAGCATATCGTCCCTGTCCAATGGAAAAACATGTCTCTGTTCTGGTTCCATTGCACATGAAGACAGTTTTTGGCCTCTCCTGTAAAGTTGCCATTTTGGAGGGTTTTTTTATTGGACAACAGCAATGTTTTAAATTGTTGCCTGATGTATTTTGAACTTTAAGTACTTGATGACGTTTTTTTTTTAAAACACTGGGCAATGTATTTAAGCTCACTCAGAGCTGTTGTACACCCCCTTTTTTTTATTTATCTACAATGCACTTCAAATGAGTCTGAATGACTGCCTGAGCAACAGTAGCTAAAGTGGAATTCCACCAATTTTTCCCAATAATCTCCTGCAGCATTTTTTTTTTTTCTCCACTAAAGCTGGTTAACTATGTATGTGGGTAACCTATGAAACCTTGGTTGATTCAGTCACCGTACAGTGCACCAAAGATGGGCAGTTTGTGGTGGTGGTGGCCAGAGATGCCTCTCAGCCTCGCGTCAGTCTGGACAACATCAACATGTTGGCTGCTACTGGTGAACACTGCACTGCTGTTGACAGCAATACAGACTTCGCCATCTTCCAGTTTCCAGTCACCTCCTGTGGTACGAGAATGAAGGTGTGTGAGTGGACATACAAATGTGGTATGCTGTCTGGTTGTCTTTAATCATAGTTTCTTCTACGAACTGGCATTTAAACACTTCATGTATTGGTCTTTCATGGATAATAACCCCCTCCCCAACCCAGGTGGAAGGTGACTATGTTGTTTATGAGAACGTCATGGTGTCTTCATATGAAGTGGGAATTAGTCCTCATGGAGCAATTACAAGAGACAGTGCATATGAGTGAGTGTCCTTTTGTGAAACATGGCTACCCAACTCGCTAGAACAAGAACACTTACGATTCTCTCTTGCAGGCTTACATTCCAGTGCAAATATCTGGCTACAGCAGTGGAGCAGCTAGTGGTGGAGGTGAACACAGTTCCTCCCCCTCCTCCAGTGTTCCAGCAGGGCCCTCTGCGAGTGGAGCTCAGACTAGCTAATGGCATCTGTGCCATTAAAGGGTGTTCTGATGGTAGGGCTGCATGTCTTTTCACAATGTAACAACTTCATTACAGTTCTTTAGGATAGGAGGGATCTTAAAGTTCTCTTGTATTAGTATGACTTGTAAATGGCTCAGCAGTTATTATGTACCCATAGAGGTAACATGCTTTATTTGATAAAAGTGTACGGGCTTTTAAATTGGATAGATAATTGATCCCAAAAGAAACTTCAAGACATCCAGTAGATATTCCACAAGTGCACAAGCTTATAAATAAAAAGCAGCAGTACTATTTATATGTATGCTGTGTATGATGTGTAATAACAGTATAGTCATTATTACACCATATACATTGAGTTCTGTTCTGTGGCAGAGCTGGCTAGGACTGTTAGTGAGAGCTGTCAATCATGCTGCTCATTAGCCACACCCAGAGTTCTCAGATGGGTGTGATTATCAGCTTCCAGGCTGTCTAATTATAGTTGACTATTTTTATTTTTTTATATTTAAGCTTTTTAATAATTAACATTAAAGATTAGTATCATACCATCATCTGTTTAAAGGTTTCTACGAGTGGTCTCCAAATCCCTGAAGTTAGTGTAGCTTTAACCTCAAACTTGCTCAGCATGAGCTCCAGGCTAACTATTGTCCCAGTTAACTCCTACAGTGGTGCTGGAGTAGTCACATCTGCAGAATTTCTCTTCCCTTTATAGTTTAAAGGCCAGGAAAAGCCCCCCCCAGATGATGGGGGGAGGGTTTTGTAAATCATGTTTTCTTAACTCAGTAAGGCTGATGTGTGTAATGTGCTACAGAATACATCTTCTGCCTAATCTTTCTTTCCTGTAGTGGATGTATACAGCTCATACTACACAGAGGTGGACTACCCTGTGACTAAAGTCCTGAGGGAGCCAGTATATGTGGAGGTGCGCATGCTGGAGAGAACTGATCCGAACATTGCTCTTGTACTGGACCACTGCTGGGCCACTTCTACCTCAAACCCCTTAAGCTCTCCTCAGTGGGACCTGCTGCTTGATGGGTAAGCAGATATCTGGCTAACTGTCTAAAAGCTTGACTTAATTCTGATTGGCTCTTGTGGCTTCTAGGTGTCCCTATAAAGATGACCGTTACCTGACCACTGTGATACCAGTTGGCCAGTCGTCTGGGCTGCAGTACCCAACCCACTACAAACGCTTCATTGTGAAGATGTTTAGCTTTGTGGACGAGGCCTCCCTTCTTCCTCTACAGGAACAGGTATGGATCTTAATTGGATGCTTCTCAGATACATGCTGGTATTTTAAACAAAATTTAAAAACTTTTGTCCCTTAGAATAGGTTGCTGTAGGCTGAATAGGTGGATGTGACATCACAAACTACTTTATATCTGGGCTGGGAAATGACGGGTGTATTAATGTTTACATCAATTGTTTTATGTAAATACTGCCTCCACCATCCTTTAGGTCTTCATCCATTGTACCACAGCAGTATGCCAGCTCTCTGCTACAGAGACCTGTGTACCAAATTGTGGCAGGATGAGTAAGTTGGTCTTAAATATTTCTACTTTTGCTACTTTATATTGAAGTTGACTGTTTCACTAGCTTATAGCTAGAACACTTTCTTAAAATTGGCCACCAGCTAAACTGCTGCAGCACGTTTTCAGTGCACAACATGATGAAACCACAGCTCTTGTAATTAATGGATTCACTACCTCAAAGTTTTAACTGGTTTCTTTGTGTACTCTTGTGCTGTCCAGAAAGAGCAGTTCTAACAACACAGAATTTGGAGAAGCAGGTCCTAGTGTCCAGTGGGAAGGTCCTCTTTTTGGCAGACATGCCTGTTGCAGCTCAAAGCCAAGCAGACAGCAATGGAGATGGTAAGAACTTCAGCCCAACAGTGTTTACTCTGTTTATCTAAAGTAAACTAAAGCTCCGGTCTTTTCTTCTTTGTCTAGCATCTCAGACATTCAGCTTTGGGCTGGTTGGAGTAGTTGTGCTTGCTGTGTTGAGCATCTGTGGACTGCTTATCACTCTTTTGAGGTTAAGGTCAAAATTACGTCCTCGCCTTCAGACAACGAGACTATGACGAATAAAGTGACTTCATGTGAACTTTGTGTCTCTTTGGTTTTATACTTTCCACAGCCTGTCAGGGGGATTTCTGCTGGTTGGTATAACTGCATGGCTAAACTAGTCACTTGGAGTGGTTTGTTATGAAATGGTGTGTTGTAGAGAAAGCTGACTTCTACATTGGTGATCTAAAGTCCTTTATTGAAGATCACCAATGAACCTGATGTTCTCAATCGCACCACTAGAGCCAGGACAGAGCTTGGGGTAAAAGTAAAAAGCCTGTAAAATTTGGGTAGCAAGTTATTAGTGTTAATTATGCACCACAATGCATATTTTACACTAAATAGACTAACACAAACACTTAGTCAAACTTTGAATTGCAAATGGTGATGTTCTGTTCTTAAACATTTATAATCACCATGTAAAGGCAAACTGAAACTAAATCAAATTTCTTGAAGACATGGTAACATTCTGATCTGGTCCTAAATGTGTCTATTATGGAACCAATCAGTTAAGCCCCCAGAAAGGCTAAATATCCTCAACCACCAGAATTTAGTTAAACAGAAAACTGTGGATATGAACTCAGATTTTCTTTCAATTACTGTACACACTTAAATAACTTTTTTTATTTAAAAAACAAAAAAAAAACTGACACATTTATATTGATCACTGTTCTGGCCACATCCCAGAATTGTTTATTGTTGGTGAAACCATAGCCAAAATAAAGGAACTACAGCAATGAACATGTAATATTAGCGTTCATGTACATGGGGAACTGAAGCTTTTTGCAATTTTACTTTTTTTTTTAAAGAAGTTGTAAAAATAACTTGTTGCTCAAAGACTAATCATAGCAAATGTATATAAAATGCTTAGACAGAACTGTTTCTAGAATTTTCTCACTTCAGCCTGACCAGCACTCAGTAACTAGCAAATCAGTCTCATCAGGTGAGGTGAGAAAACATGGTTAAATTGGAAGAAGCTTTTATTCTATTTACATATTTTGGTTTTGTTGACTCTGCTTCTATTCACCTTAGACAGATGGAGGCATTATGTCGGAGTACTCTTGGCAATTTGAGCTCACCTTGGCTCCAGACAGGACCAAGTACAAATAACATTGAGTTGCCAAACCTTTTTAACTATTTTATTGCAATAACTGAAGGCAGTTGTAGAAACAAATACATTGGAATTCTGGTTTCTGTCACTACAAACCTTTCTGCTATTGTAAGGTTCTCTAGAAAGAAGCTTTCACATCAACCTTCTCTGAATGACCTCTCAGCCATTTAATTGTGTAGAAATTGTCTTCTGTACAAAAGTCACTATTAGTGATCTAGTAGTTTGACTGGATGCTTGCTATTGATCTTAAGACTTGCAGTACCACTCCACTGACTGGCTGCTCTGTAGTGTGCTTCATCTAATAAGCAGTCCAGGCTGAACCTTCTAGAGTTTCTAAATGGTTAACTCTTCTGCTGAGCAGGTGGATGTGTGTAAATACAGACAATGCAAACAGTTCAAAATGATTTACTTGCAGGTGGTACATAATAAGCTCTCATGTGTTTCATGTACATACAGAATGCATTTAAGATCACTTCTATCTGGACTAGCTCTTTCTTGTGCTCCAAGTATGGCAAATGAAGCCAGCCTTAATGAACTAGAAGACTCATTCTCTAAACTTTATTTACAATCAGAGTGCAAAAATATGAACCAGTAATATTCAGTTGCTGCCTCTTAGGCAGGGATATCTCCTTTCTCCTCAGCTTTGGGATATTCTATCTCCATTGCCATCAGGAAGTCTGCACAGAGACGTATTGGATGTGTTAAATGATGAAACTTGCTTGTGTATGTATTGCAGGTTATGATGCATCACACAGAACTTAGGGCTGACAATGCTGACTGACTCACCCTCTGTGTAATCAATATCCGGGGAGGTGGACACCAATACCCAGGCCAAACCCACCAACAGAGTGACCACCAGATTCACTATGATCCAGGGGTACAGGGCACTGTGATCAACCTCAGGCATCCTGAGAGGAAAATGTAAAAATTAGTGTTTAGTGTCTGCATACTGGAGAGGATGACCAAAAATGTAACATTGTGAAAGCTGACATGAGAAGTTTTTCTAATAAGTACCAAATGCAGTGATACAAAACTACAAGCGGATCAATTACCAGGCTTTTAAAATAATTATTCATACAGTTCTTTCAACTTAATGTGTACATATTCTGTTTTAAACAGGATAATTCATTTTACTACCCAGAAAATGCCTTTTTATACACACTACCGCTCAAAAGTTTAGGATCACTTTAGAATTTCTTTTCATGCAATTCACAAACAATATTGTCATTTTCACAATTAATGTAAGTGTATCAGATGATTTTTAAAGAATAAAAATGTTTGTATTGAAGCCTATTTTTGTATAGAGGCTTATTTTACATATAGTCCTATTATCAGCAATTCTCAGTCCTCTGTCTAAATCTCCTGGTACGGCCGCCAATCCAAGTTAAGGATGTTATTGGACTAATTGGTTGTTAGGACACTCTTACTCAATTGTGATGCACAGCTGAAAAACATTCTACTAATAAGTGAGTATAAAAGGGAGAACAAACATTCTAGGTTAGTTTAGTATCTGAAGTATCAGCAGTTGATGGCTTGCTGACCGACTCAAAATGACCAGAAAGAAACAACTTTCTTTAGAGACCCGTCAGTCCATTGTTGTGTTAAGGAAGAAGATACTCCATTGAAAACAAGAACATTTCACTGTGATCCCAAACTTTAAAGCGGTAGTGTGTGTGTGTGTATATGTATATATATATATATATATATATATATATGTATAAAAAAATAAACATGAATGTCCATTTTTGTCGATTTTAAGTTTTCTACATCATTTGAACACACCAATGGTCGTCTACATTGTGTGAACATTTCATGATGAATGGACCAATAGAAGTGCTCCAAAACAGTTTGGAAAAAATTCTGGTTCCATTGACTTCCATTGAAAAAGTATGTTTTTGTTCTCTCCTGTAAAGTTGCAATTTTGAAGATACTTGTTTTTCATTGGACGATATTTATAGTTGGTGTCTACCTCCATTTTGGTCTGAAGCGGCCTTTTACATTGTGTGAAAATTTCATGGTTATTGGAAAAATACAAAAATCTAGTTTTATTGACTAACAATAAAAGCAAAGTATGTTGCAGCCCTTTCCAGTAAAGTTACTGTTTAGGAGACTTTTTAAATAAACATTGTAATAGTAACCGAATCTGTTGTTAGCTTATGTGGGGTCACACCCCCTGTTAGATAAAACAAAACAGCTGAACCAAAAATGACTAACTGTTTATTTATTTAATAATAAATAAACCACTCCTTCATAGAAGCATGTCAGTTACTCAGTGAGTTTAAAGTGACTTCTGAACTGCTCTTCTAATTTTTAACTACAATTATTTATTGAATTATTTAACAAAAAATGCATGAACTAACTGAAAACAAAACTTAACAGCCTAATCAGCTCAAAGTTATTAAGTCATTTCAATGTAACAGTGCAACACCATTAGTTTTTGTTTATAGGTTCAAGTCTAAAAACACTGCCAATGGCTGAAATGCGCTGAAAAGTGTATTGTGGTTTAATTTAATTATGGCCCACCCCCAGCATTCACCGTGTACAGCTACAGAGGACTTACCATAGTGAAGCATTAGGGCTAGAGTACAGATTGATGCGATCGCTGGTCATCTGCTGGCTTAGAGACAGGACCAGAGCTGAGAAATATACTAGAGAAGAAAATCATAAATATCAGTCAGGAACTGTAGATGTGTGTGGTGCATTTGCTGAAATATCAGATGCAGAAACTCACAGAAAGAGGCGAGGGCCAGAGGATCCAGAGTGAGCAAACTCTTCAAAGCCACAGAGGCTTTGGCCAGGTTCACTCTGACAGAAGAAGAACATAACAGGCCGAATTCAAATACACTTGAATATACTGTTTACGATCCAGTGATGCCTAATCACAAGCACATGTAAAGTAGATGGCCTACCTGTCAAAGGCTGAAACAGTGCTAAGAGCCAGTAGGAAGTAGAAGAGGGACTGTGCAGGGTAAGCCAGTGTGTGGTACTGCTGCAGTAGATTAGGCAGAGTGCTCATCTGCTCCCCTGACAAAATATACACCACGATGATGTTCCACACAGCATAACCAGCCAGGAAGCCATGAGAGAACAGGCCTATCACCCTGCAGTGGGGCAGACAGCAGTTAGAACTTGCTAAATTATATATATAGTATATATATATATATATATATATATATATATATATATATATATATATATATATAATTATATATATATATATAGAGAGAGAGAGAGAGAGAGAGAGAGAGAGAGAGAGAGACTACCACTCAAAAGTTGGGGATCACAGTGAAATGTTCTTGTTTTCAATGGCGTATCTTCCTTCCTTAACACAACAATGGACTGACGGGTCTCTAAAGAAAGTTGTTTCTTTCTGGTCATTTTGAGTCGGTCAGCAAGCCATCAACTGCTGATCTTCAGATACTAAACTAACCTAGAATGTTGTTCTCCCCTTTTATACTCACTTATTAGTAGAATGTTTTTCAGCTGTGCATCACAATTGAGCAAGAGTGTCCTAACAACCAATTAGACCAATAACATCCTTAACTTGGATTGGCGGCCGTACCAGGAGATTTAGACAGAGGACTGAGAATTGCTGATAATAGAACTATATGCAAAATAAGCCTCTATACAAAAATAGGCTTTAAAACTGATACACTTACATTAATTGTGAAATGGACAATATTGTTTGTGAATTGCATGAAATGAAATTCTAAAGTGATCCTAAACTTTTGAGTGGTAGTGTATATGTATGTACACACACACACACACACACATATATACATATATATATATAGTATTTGGTGCCTGATACAGTTGGACACTGTCTTACCTGAAACCTCGGTGCACTCTCATTGACACGTCTCGGGTGGTCCACATTGATTGGATGTCCATGAAGTTCTGTTCCATTTGACTGCTGGTCTTACGTATGTCTACACGCTCAGCTGGTTGAAAACGACCTAAGAGAACACACACCACTGATGACATCCCACTACTGAGACTGCATATACTTACATATACTTGCATATACTTATGGCCAACACTAGGCTTTAAAAAACCTTCACCTGAGGTTCAATCTGTGCCTGGACACTGTGACCTACAATATATTTTATATTAGTTTGCCTTAAAAAAAAAAGCCTGTACAGGATTTGAACAGCATCTTTTGGGCAAACAAGTGAGACAAACATCTGTTTATATTATAAATGAATATTATCTGCTCAGATTCAGTCGAATGCTTCAGAACCCACTGGACTGCACCTCACTGTGAAGATGGATAACAACTCAAAACATATTGTGAAAGCAACTCAAATGCAGGTTTTGCAATGACCAGTCAGTCACCCAACCTCGGTCCCAAAAACAAGGAAGGAGCCAAAGACAGGCGCATAAAAATCCTGGCTAAGCAACACCAAGGAAGAAACCTGGCGTCTGGTGAGGTCGTGGGTTCCAAACTTCAGGCAGTCATTCAATGATTTGCAACCAAGTACTACAATGTTATTTATGATTCTTAGTTAGTCCAATTACTTTTGATCACCTAAAATGGGAGTCAGATGTAATACCCTCAAATGAAAGTCTGCACCTTAAGATCATATTTATTATTTACTGAATATTAACTCCAGTACACTGAGGTCTGCATCTAAAATAATAATCATTTCATCCATGTCTAAATATTTACGGACCACAATCTACAGGGAATCACACAGAAACAGGTGCACGCTAGAGATTAGTGGGTTTGTAAACATACGTCCCCTCTCGATGAACACCTTGGCCACGGGCTGACTCGGACCCTGAGGGGCAGAGAACAGAGCATGCTGGGGGATCGAAGGCTGGGCATCTGTGATGATGTCATCGTCCTCAACGGCTAACTCGTTATTTGTTTGCATGTCTGTCACTTTAGGCTTCCCCCTGACAAAAAGAGTGAGAGAGAGAGAGACAGGGGGTGAGAGACAGGGAGTGAGAGAAAGAGACAGAGAGTGAGTGAGAGAGAGAGAGAGAGAGAGAGACAGGGAGTGAGAGAGAGAGACAGAGAGTGAGTGAGAGAGAGAGAGTGAGAGAGAGAGAGAGAGACAGGGAGTGAGAGACAGGGAGTGAGAGAAAGAGACAGAGAGTGAGTGAGAGAGAGAGAGTGAGAGAGAGAGACAGGGAGTGAGGGATCATAAGCAACACGAGGTTTATCTTTATAATATTGTATGTATTGTAGCAGGTACATTTTGTATGACTCACTTCCTCTTCTTGGGTTTTCGCGTTGGTTCCTCATCCGTGTTCTGGTCAGGCATATCTCCGTTCTGCACCAGGTCAGTCTGGTCACTCTCTGGATCTAATCGAACAAAGAACACCGTCCTTACTCATCAAAAATCTGAAGAATGACCAGCGTATCTAGTAGTCAGCAATACTACAGATGGCAGGATTCCACTGATCTGATACTGATCTGAAGTAGCTACTTTAAAGGCTAATATGCTTTAAGACACAAAGTACTTAAAATACTCTAACCCCCTACTACCCAAAACAGACAATCAGACAGCTTTAGCTGATTCAAAATGCAGCTGCCAGAGTTCTCAGTAGGAGCAAAAGATGGGAACTCATCACCCCCATTCTTAAATCCTTATACTGGATACCAGTATGCTACAGAATAGACTTTCAGGTCCTGTCACTGCTCTGTAAAGGTCTAAATAGCTTAGGACCAGCATATATATGTGATCTAGTACAGCCATATGAGCCGAGCAGAAGTCTTAGATTGTTAGGAAGTAGTCAGTTAGTCCTTCCTAAGGTAAAGACTAAACATGGGGAAGCAGAGTTTAGTTACCATCAGTTGAGCGAGAGTATTAGAGGAGCCCCAACACTGGAGGCCTTTAAATCCAGACTGAAAACATTCCTGTTTGAGCAGATTTTCAGCTCAAACAGTTTAGCTTTGTTCTACAACTCTTCTACAACTCTTCCATAGTCCAAGAGCCCTTTTTAACCTCATTCATCTTTTTTATGTTTAATTTTCTTTCTCTTGTATTTTTATATTTATTGTTTTTTCTTCAACTGATGTATTTTAATGTTTTCATGCCTTTTTTTTATTTTTTGCATTTATTTGTCCTTATGTCTTTAGTTATGTAAAGCACTTTAAGCTACTGTGTATGAAAGGTGCTATACAAATTAACCTGCCTTGCCTTGCCTTGCCTTACTCCGCAGAATGCAATTTAGTGCTTTGGGATTGAATCAGAATCACTCTTTCTCAATCAATCTCTCCAATATCCAATCCATCATTTTCGGCTGAAATTAACCAACCAATAGCTACTCTGGGATCTGTGGCATTTCTGAAGGATACTGTTAAATCCTTGTTGTCTTGCCAATCTGGCTAATCAAACAAACATAACTCGAACCCAAAGTTAGCTTGTCTACATGCTGTCTGTCTAGTTTTAGTCATGCAGCTCAGTCAAATAATGGAGTCTTATATTTGGTGCTAGTCTCACCAATTACTTGGGCTTTCTTCTTCTTTTTCTTCCTCTGTGGTGGGTTTTCTTGGGGTTCGGGGGTCAAACGTTCCTGGCTCTCAGATTGTCTGTGGCTGTCCATGTCCCCCATCTCAATCCCAGCCTCTCCTGCAGTTAATAATAAGGCACACAAACCAGAACCAGTGTGTGTGTGTGTGTGTGTAAGCGTTGGCCCAATGGTCAGCAGTTTAGAAACTGCTACCTCACTACATGGTTTTAAATGATTAAGTTATATATGTAAGGTGGGTTATACAGCTTATATGAACTTACCCTCAGGAACGTCGACGCCCTCTGTGTCTACTTCACGCTTGGCCTTTTTCTTCTTAGTCCTTGGAACTGGCATTTCATCTGAATAAATGATGGGCAGAAGTGAAAACTCTATTGTAGCTGAAAAGCTGAATATTGACTCATTCCACTATTTTCTAGAGACGGAGGGATCAAACGGCTATGTATCGGTATCAGCCGATTTTTAATTAAAATATGTGATCGCTGATCGGCCGAAATTTCTCCAATTTAGCCGATATCGAGAGTCAATCGATGGCATTAAACAAATGAGCCTAATTTCTGTATTTACAGCTAGCGTTTCATCCAGGAAGAGGAGCCCTCCTTGAAACCCCCTCCGGCCAGCTCCGTGCAATTCCTATCTGAACCACTAGGTGGAAATAAATACCCTTTTATTTTCCACAGACTGACTAAACCAGCGGCCTCGCGAGAACAGTTTACAGTGTTCACCACACGCGCTGATAGAAAACATGTCGTCCATCTGGCAGTTTGTTACACAGACTCATCCAGGACGTTTTTAAAATTAGTAAAATCAGTGTGTCCCGTGGGAACCAAAGATATTTAACACTATTAATCTGATACAGCACTGCACGCGGCTGAATACAGTGAGTATCAGCAAACAGCAGAGCTAGCACACACAGCTAGCACAAAACAAACAACCCAGAACACCATACAGACCAGATCTGACCGGTACGAACAGAACAGCAGCAACAATTCAATATTCTACATTTAATGATTACAGTTTTTGTTTAAAATAACAGAGTCCGCGTTTAAGGACTGCAGTTTTTACTGCATTTATTTATTTAGCTTTTTTTGTTTTAAATTAAGAGTCTAAATTGAATGATTGCAGTATTGGTGATATTTGTTTGATAATTTTGTTAAAAATATTATGCTGTTTCATATGAGCTTGTTAAAATGGTAATAAACCAGTTTAGACCATGTTTCATGACTTGCTTGCGCTAATAACTACATGCAGCCCTGCCGTGGTATATAGCCCCGCCCTCTATTGGTATGGGCTATCAGCCGTTCGCGCTGAAAGGTGATTGGCGATCGGAATTAGTCTCAAAAACACTGATCGGTCCATCTCTACTATTTTTGGAAGGTTTCTCTGTTTCAGTCGTTGAGGCGTAAACACAGAGTGGATTGTATTGAAGTGTTTCATTGAAGAGAAGCTTATTGACTCAGACTCAGTGCTGATGATAGAACCAGTGCATCTACATGTGTTCTGACTTTTATATGTACTGTTGAAAACACAATAATGTTAAAACGACAAATGATATTAAAGGAAATATATTTTAGGCCAAATAATTGTCATGCTTTTGAGTAATAGCTTTCTATGAGATATTATTAAAAGGCGATAAACACTTCAGATGTCTGGTTCCTATCATGACCACTGGGATCAGATCTGTAGGTTTTACACTCCTAAGCATTTCACAGCAAATCACCGAGTTACTTTGTTTACACCCCAACGTTTTAATTATGCAGAAGGCTTTGAAAAACAAAGATCAAAAGGAAATAAATGCTGCACAGCATTTCCTGTATAGTACAAATGCAAGCTCTTTACGAGGTACTAACCTGCTATATCTTGACTTTCTCGGTGAGTAGGCATTAACATAGTGGACAAATAAAGAAACAGAAGTTAGCCAGCTGGCAGTTTGTATACTTGGTAGTGAATCGTTAGCAGTAGTGAAGCTCACCTGGGCAAAGACGGTAATGCACGAGGACCCTGGTGAAAAAAAAAAATTGAAAAAAAAAAAAAAAACAGTCAAAAATGTCCCAGATCACATGCACCCTTTCACTCACTTTCACTACACGTACAGAAGTATTAGATAATAAGACCCAGATAAAGCCATTCACAGCACTAACTCCTACCAGTTCATTTTTTGGGAGGAAACTATAAACAGAACATCAACTCCTGAACGGTGTGGGTGTAAAACTCACCAGTGATTTCTTCGCCATCCCACTCAAGAGTAACAGTGGGATCAAACAAACACACTCACGCATGTGTCTGTGCACATATAGCAGGGATTAGTGCCGAGCTAAATCTAAGACAGGCATCTGCTGGGGAGCAGGATTAACCCTGAATAGGAGGACAGTTACTCAAGAGTCAGAATCAGAGTGCCATTCAGTCTTCGAAGAGATATTCCAGCCAAAACCAGAGCTGTGTTATTTATCATGTTATGTAATACTCTTCAGTGCAGCATTGCGTTCCTCAGCCTCATCATTTTGACAGAGTTTATTGTCCTTTAATGCTTTTACTCTACAACATCCAGCAGGCATTACACAAGCATCTCATAGAAGCAGGAAGAATCCCCTCTCAATTAACTGAAGTACAGGCTTATTATTGCAGATGTTATATTTAGATTTACATCAGTTATTTGGATTTACTTCTGAATTTAACAATAACAATACGGCCTGTCCTCAAAGTGCTTCAGCCTGCAGCCATGCATCACCAGAAGGAGGTTTAGTGAACGAACTTGTACCAGAAAGTCATAGAACGTACTAACCACCAGGCAAAAGCTAACCTAACAAAAATGACTCAAATCCAAAGTTAGCTTGCTGTCTGTCTAGTTTTAGTCATACGGCTCAGTGAAATAAGAGAATCGCACCAGAAGGAGGCTTTGTGAATTAACATCACACAGGAAAGTCCAAAGAAAGACCTGCAGCAGAGCAGATGGGCTGGGTTCGGCCAACAGAGGGAGCTGCTGCTGCTATCTAGTAACCACTTCTAACCCTAGTTTTAGAATACTGCTGTGTAAATATCCACCAGAAGCTAGCCAGTGTCAGTCTGCAGCATCACCACCGACATCTCTTGAAAACATGAGGTAACACAGGAACTAAAAGCAGGCGTGGATTACAGGATCTGAACGGCACTACTAGGTGATGGTGGATCTGATTTGTATGGACATACATTCTACTTGGATGCAGCTACCATGTCATCTACATACAGGGCATTTTACACGCCATCACTTTTTCAGTCATCCATACTTCACATGTGGCAGATGCAGACAGCAGCCATCTCTGTTTCTCCAGAACTGGAGCTGTTTAGGGTCTAGCTGTTGGGCTACAGCCATGATGGGTCTTTTTCCTGTACGCACAGCCTCTGTTTTCTCTCAAAATATTCAATATTAATGTGAATTATGGGCTCATACAACCCCTGAACTGTAGGCCTCGTCCCTGCCCAGGCCCCAAGACCTGGTGACTTTGAGATTTATCTATTGCAACTACCTTTTCACTTTTTAAATAAAAGTCCTCATTTTAATCTAATATTATTATCTTATATTATTTTCTTGATTTTATCTTTCATACTTTACCATAGCTTTAGTCACCATGGTAGGATCCTGTATGATTAAGTTTATTACAACACATCACTTACCATAGTCAGAATCCATTAAACTCCCCCACCTTAGAAATACAGCCCGCATATAGAAATAAAGAAAAAATAGGAAAGAAAGAAAAGAAAAGAAAGATGTGAGGTAAAGAAAGAAGGAAGGTAGGACAAAGAAAATAAAGAAAGAAAAAGAAAATAGTGAGGAAAAAAAGATGAATGAAATTTAGTAAAGAAAATAGAAAGAAATAAAAGAAAAAGAAAGACAAATGAACAAATAACAAAGATGGAAACGTAGAAATAAAGAAAGGAGTAATTAATGAAAAAGAGAAAAATGGAATGAAAGAAAAGAAGAAAGAAAAAAAGATGCGAGGTAATGAAAGACAAACAGAATAGTGAGGAAAGAAATAATTTTAAAATAAATTTAGTTAAAAAAGAATTAAAAGAGAAAGAAAGACAAATAAACAAAGAAAGAAAGAAGGACATAGGAGAAGTAACTAGAAAAAGATAAAAAAGGAAAGAAAGAAAGATGTGAGGTAAAAGAAGGAAAGAAAGACATGAGGTAAAGAAAGAAGGAAAGAAAGCAAGGCAGTGTAGTGATCATCTTTATTTAATGAGTTCTACACATTCAGTGTGTTGTGTTTGAGACGAAACTGTTCTGTGTTTTATTAGATTAGTATATGAACTTTAACATTAATATATTAGTATATTTTTACTGCAAGTGAAAAAGACGTATTTATTTAGTTGTGCGTTTGTTTTAAAGGAATGCAGTGACTGGATTTGTACATGTGCATATAGAGTCACTGAGGTTCCAGCTTTAATATTACAAAATACAATACTGATATCAAACCACTAGCACGCTCAGCTGTACTACAAAATTAAGTTATATATAAAAAACATATTATTTAAATTGTAGAGGACAAATAAATGTCATTTCCTAGCAAAAAAAACCTCTAAACTGGAGAAAGACGAGGCTGAAGTTAGCTTCTTTGTTGAATTGCAGGTTCCACATTAAATGGGCAGCTGTTACTTTCTGGCGCCTCAGACAGAAAGCAAGTAGTCGATCTTTTCCAGAGCAGTGACAGCGAGAGTCAGTTGAACTCTGTTAACAGAATCATATGTGTATTTATCTAATCTTACAAGCACAACTTACTTTCTGTAAGTGTAAAAGTGGTGGGAGTTCTCTTCGTCTCGTGCTCGGAACCTAAACAGAACAGCAGTAAAACCATCAGAACTGAGATCAGGACAACTATAAAAATATATTCCACCTTTTATAATTTAATCAAATCACACGTGTATAACTGTATTATGCTCAGATGCTAACGTTAGCATGCTTCCTATCCTGCCACTAACCTTTCCGCTGTCCGTGTCCATGATAGGTTCTGGTTTAAATGACTAAAATGTCAGATAATCTTTTAGTTTGAACGTTTAAATTCTAACATTAGATTAATTTCAGTGGTAACAGCAGCAAAGACGGAGCTTTGTTAGTGTTCAGCGTTGTTTGTTGTCGTTGGATACGAACGCTGTTATGAAGTAAACGTCGTATTTCTTCTGTTATTTGCGCTGCAGTGTTTACCGTAAAGTCGGGATATTCGCGCATATAAACCTGATCCCTAATCCATTAACGAATTTTAATAAAATACAGAACACAACGAGAGAAAAAGAAAAAAGGAAAAAGGAGCAAAGAAAGAAAGAAAGAAAGAAAGAAGTAAGGTAAAAAAAGAAATAGAGAAAAAGAGAGAGAAAAGAAAGGAAGATAAAAGGCAAAAAAGGAAAATAAAAAAGAAAGAAAGGAAATGGAAAGAAATGCAAGAAAAGAAAGAAAAAACATAGTAAAGTTAAGAAAGAAAGAAAGAACGAAAGAACGAAAGAAAGAATGAAATTAGGTAAAGAAAGAAGTGAAGTGAAGAATGAAAGAATATATATAAATTCAAGACAGACAGACCGACAGAAAGAAGGAAAGAAAGAAAAAAAGAAAGAAAGAAAGAAAGAAAGATAAAGAAAGAAATAAAGAAAAGAAAGAAAAAAGGAAGTAAAAAAGATGAGGCAAAAAAGGAAACTGAAAGAAAGAAAAAAGAAAAAAATGAAAAAAGAAAGAAAGAAATTTGCAAGGAAGGCAAGAAAAGAAAGAAGTAGTAAAGTTAGGATAGATAGAAATAAAAAAAAAGAAATAATGAAATTAGGTAAAGAAAGAAGTGAAGTGAAGAATTAAAGAATATATATAAATCAAGACAGACCAACAGAAAGAAAGAACGAAAGAAAGAAAAAAAGAAAAGAGCAAGATAAAGAAAGAAATAAAGCAAAAAGAGATAAAAATGAAAGAAAAAAGATATGAGGCAAAAAGGAAAGAAAAAAGTAGTAAAGATAGAAAGAAAGAAGGAATGGAATTAGGTAAAGAAAGAAGTGAAGTAAAGAATGAAAGAATATATATAAATAAAGACAGACTGACAGAAAGAAATAAAAAAAGAAGAAAGAATGAATGAAATTCAGTTACAAAGAACAGAGATGGAAAGAAAGAAACACACATAGAAATAAAGAACAGATGTATAAAAAGAAAGAGCAGTGAAGAAAAAAGAAGAGTGGTAAAGAAAGAAAGAGAGAAAAGACAGAAGAGTGAAATAAAAAGAGGTAAACAAAGACAGATGAGGTAAATACAAAAGAACACTCAGCAGACAGAGGGAGGGTTTAGACTTTATTAAAGAAATGAAGACTGAGTGTTTCAGAGCAGCTCGAGTCTGAACAGTGAGCCTATATGAACCAGCAGTTTAATGTGTGAGAGTTTTGGGTCCAGAGAGGCTGAGCACTGCGCAGCGCTTCTCCTGATCTAAGACTGATCTGATTCTCCTGACTGGTCATGTATTATTCATAAGCCGAGCAGCCCTGAGGACCCATAACCCAACACTGCGCATCCACTTCTTTCTCCTCCAGTCTCAGAACTGAACGGTCGGCCTGATCCACGAAGCAGGAACCCACTGCGGCTCGTCCTGCGCTCTCCTGACCGTAGTCAGCAGCTGCACGCACGAGGCCTGCAGGCCATCATTCACTATCACGTGATCAAAGAACTGACTGTAGTGCTGCTCCATCTTCAGGCCTGCTTCCTCAATCTCCTGATAATCTTCATCCTGAGAGAGAGAGAGAGAGAGTGAAGGAGGATAGTGATGACATAGATGGGCCAGGAACAGTGAAATCACCAGGAGGAATAGACACACCTTAAAGGGCCGAGTGGTGTAGTAGCTGGTGATCAGCTGGGAGTTGATCCGTGTTCGCTTCATCTGGTCTAAAGGAGGAGGTTTTACATAGATGACGTACGCTCTCAGCTCATGGGTCCGTACTGAGTCAATGGCCTGAAGAGAAGAAGACAGTCCAGCTTATTCCTGCACACTATGATGCTCTGAGTGACTTTTATAGAACCTTTCTGAAAACAGTTCTGCACAATAGTGGGCCGAGGGGACGGGGCTTCAGAACCACTGCTTAACATCATAACTATAGCAGAATGAATGATGCTATATAGCACACGGTTTTAACAAAAACACTGGTAGGTCTTTGGGTTGATCTTAAAAAGTCTCCTGCATAACATTTTCAAATGTTAAATTAACATAGTATGTAATTAAATAGTGGCCTAATTCTCCTGGACTAACAGTGTTATAAGGACATTTACTGCAGGGGTGTAGAATTAGCATGGACGGAAGTGACGCATCGCCACCAATATCCAGAGATTATTGAATAGTCCACGTGCACAAGGGTTAAATCACGTTCAGTACTGTAGTCCTTCCTCCCGTAACACATATGGCCAATGTGATTGACTGGGCCTTTTTCCCTGCTGCCACGTGAGACTCTGTGGCAGCGCCCGAACTGGGAGGAAAGCTTTCCAGTCATATGCGAGACAATAGCTGCGTCCGAAATCACCTACTGGCCTACTTCTCAGAAGGTGAAATCAGTAGGCGAGCGTGGCTAGTATGTCTGAATACTCAGTAGTGAAATCAGTAGGCGAGCGCGGCTAGTATGTCCGAATACTCAGTAGTGAAATCAGTAGGCGAGCGCGGCTAGTATGTCTGAATACTCAGTAGTGAAATCAGTAGGCGAGTGTGGCTAGTATGTCTGAATACTCAGTAGTAAATCAGTAGGCGAGCGCGGCTAGTATGTCCGAATACTCAGTAGTGAAATCAGTAGGCGAGCGCGGCTAGTATGTCCGAATACTCAGTAGTGAAATCAGTAGGCGAGCGCGGCTAGTATGTCCGAATACTCAGTAGTGAAATCAGTAGGCGAGCGCGGCTAGTATGTCCGAATACTCAGTAGTGAAATCAGTAGGCGAGCGCGGCTAGTATGTCTGAATACTCAGTAGTGAAATCAGTAGGCGAGTGTGGCTAGTATGTCTGAATACTCAGTAGTAAATCAGTAGGCGAGCGTGGCTAGTATGTCCGAATACTCAGTAGTGAAATCAGTAGGCGAGTGTGGCTAGTATGTCTGAATACTCAGTAGTAAATCAGTAGGCGAGTGCGGCTAGTATGTCCGAATACTCAGTAGTAAATCAGTAGGCGAGCGCGGCTAGTATGTTCGAATACTCAGTAGTAAATCAGTAGGCGAGCGCGGCTAGTATGTCCGAATACTCAGTAGTAAATCAGTAGGCAAGCGCGGCTAGTATGTCTGAATACTCAGTAGTGAAATCAGTAGGCGAGCGCGGCTAGTATGTCCGAATACTCAGTAGTGAAATCAGTAGGCGAGCGCGGCTAGTATGTCCGAATACTCAGTAGTGAAATCAGTAGGCGAGCGCGGCTAGTATGTCCGAATACTCAGTAGTAAAATCAGTTGGCGAGCGCGGCTAGTATGTCCGAATACTCAGTAGTAAATCAGTAGGCGAGCGCGGCTAGTATGTCCGAATACTCAGTAGTAAATCAGTAGGCGAGCGCGGCTAGTATGTCCGAATACTCAGTAGTGAAATCAGTAGGCGAGCGTGGCTAGTATGTCCGAATACTCAGTAGTGAAATCAGTAGGCGAGCGCGACTAGTATGTCCGAATACTCAGTAGTAAATCAGTAGGCGAGGGCGGCTAGTATGTCTGAATACTCAGTAGTGAAATCAGTAGGCGAGTGTGGCTAGTATGTCCGAATACTCAGTAGTGAAATCAGTAGGCGAGCGCGGCTAATATGTCTGAATACTCAGTAGTAAATCAGTAGGCAAGCGCGGCTAGTATATCCGAATACTCAGTAGTAAATCAGTAGGCGAGCGTGGCTAGTATGTCTGAATATTCAGTAGTGAAATCAGTAGGCGAGCGCGGCTAGTATGTCTGAATACTCAGTAGTAAATCAGTAGGCGAGCGCGGCTAGTATGTCCGAATACTCAGTAGTGAAATCAGTAGGCGAGCGCGGCTAGTATGTCCGAATACTCAGTAGTGAAATCAGTAGGCGAGTGTGGCTAGTATGTTCGAATACTCAGTAGTGAAATCAGTAGGCGAGCGCGGCTAGTATGTCCGAATACTCAGTAGTGAAATCAGTAGGCGAGCGCGGCTAGTATGTTCGAATACTCAGTAGTGAAATCAGTAGGCGAGCGCGGCTAGTATGTCTGAATACTCAGTAGTAAATCAGTAGGCGAGCGCGGCTAGTATGTTCGAATACTCAGTAGTAAATCAGTAGGCGAGCGCGGCTAGTATGTTCGAATACTCAGTAGTAAATCAGTAGGCGAGCGCGGCTAGTATGTCCGAATACTCAGTAGTAAATCAGTAGGCGAGCGCGGCTAGTATGTCTGAATATTCAGTAGTGAAATCAGTAGGCGAGGGCGGCTAGTATGTCTGAATACTCAGTAGGTATTGAGTAGTAGGTAAACGGTACCGGATCACCTCCTGAATCGGCAGCCATTTGTATGTAGGCGAACACAGCACACTGCGTATCCCATGATTCACCTGGAGCCGCGGATGAATTCAAAGTGGAGTTAAAAAACGGTGTAAAGCTGAACGTCGGCTGTGTGTACGTAGCTACTGCTAGTGAACTGTCGCTACAGAAGTTAGCGCTACTGCTGAGGTAAACAATGATTACATTCCTCCCGTTTCATCTTCTCTGATCTACAGCTCAACACCATCTGATATATAATCAGACAAAAACACAGATCAGTGTCACAAAAAGATCTAAATCTGTCAGTAAATAAGCTTTTAAATGAATAGCAGGACTTTTACGGTGATGGTCTGATGTCTTGCGTCACAGGACGCTGGTAATATGGTGGACGTAGTACGTCTGAGCTTGTGTGGCTACTAAACCTCGCCTACTGAGATTACCTACTAGTCTCAGCTCGAGCAGCATGTACTGACTCTAATCTATTACCTACTGACTAGTAGGCGATTTCGGACACACCTTCACTGTGCAAGACTCAGGTGCAACGTGGGAGACACATGGGTGTGAAAAGCGAGTGAGGATGGCAGCAGAAAAGAAGAGGGTGGACAAAAACAACTGGGCTTCATAACAACTAGGAATTATGAAGCCACACGTGTAAGTGCTAATGCTAGTAATGTTGCTGTTACACTGTCACTGTGACACTGAGCTGTAATGATTTAATGATTTAATGTAATGATGTAATGAATTAATAAGACATACAACAGTATCTTAACAAGTAAGCACAACTTCCTTTAACCAGTTAAACCTGATATTAATAACACTTCTCTTCCTCGATCAGCTATTTTGGCTATAATGTCCAAATTCAGCAGCTGTGTGAAAAATAAGGTGCATAAAGATTCTGAAACGAATCCTAGGATAGTCTTTATGTATCTTCTACTTCAGGCACAGGAAATAAAATCACATAAGCTTCTTTCTGAATACTGTATGTAAAGCATAGGGTCACATAAGCACTTTAGATATGCTTAATGAAGTGGAGTAAATATATTGTAGCTGTCCAATGAAAACCAAGGGTGTGTCTCAAAAGCTAGTGAGTGTGTAAGTAGGCTGTCTATGTAGCAGCTGTTTAAGTAGCAGCGTTCTCTCCTCATCTCTCCTCATAAACAGATTACTGAGACGCTCTAGTTAGAGAGAGACTGCGTCATGACTTGTTCTCGCCCACTGCAGCACACGACCAGTGGTTTAGCTAGTTGCTAAGCTACCGGCCGGCATCCAAAACAATAGGCTTAAAAATCTGCTAGCATAAATACTAATGGCTCGAGTACAAAACTGCAAAATGGTCAACAACTTGTTACAGAGTTGTAAATAAAATACTGTTTTGTGTGATTATATGACAAGAAACACATTAAAACACCAGAGAGAATCAAAATAACTCACATTTTAAAACCACTTCACTGCTCGTAGATTTGCATTAGCGGCTGAGGAAGCGTTCAATGCTTCCTTAAAATCAGATCTAAATAAGGTTCCTCAGTAGACGGTATGTTTAAGGTATCTAAGAATTAGGACAGCTACATGTCGGGAGCGCATACTATGATGAAAATGCTGCCTATGTAGGCAGCTCACTAGATTTTGAGTCTCTAGTAAATTGCAAGACATATTTCACTTTCAATGTAAGTCAATGGAATCAGATTTTTTTCCAAGCTACTTTTGGAGAACTTATATTGGTCCATTCATCAAGAAATTTTCAGACAGTGTTAACGACCACTGGTGTGTTCAAATGATGTAGAAAACTGAAAATCAACCAAAATGAAGATACATGTTTTTATGCTCATTTTAAATTTGATCCCAGCAACACATTTCAAAATTACTACTAAAGTGTGTAATGTTGAGACTCACCTGCTGGAACATCTCACAACTACTTAAGTTTATTGGCAACAGGTCAGTAACATGTTCAGTATCAGTAGAAAAGGTCTCACATAAGGCTCGATGTCAATGACACAGATCTTCCCAGCAGTCAGGACGTCTTTCACAGCTGCCACGCTGGTGCCGTAGAAGTGGCCTCTGTACTCTCCATACTCTATAAAACTGAACACATGATCTCATGCCACAATGTCAGCTGTGGATCTTACAGTAAGACACAATTATATTATTAACACGTTTCCTTTTTAAAAAGCTTGTATTATACAAAGTTGGCAGAGGTGTCAAGTAACGAAGTACAAATACTTTGTTACTTTTTTAAAGTAGAAATTTTGGTTATTTTATACTTTACTGGAGTAATTATTTATCAGCTGACTTTTTACTTTTACTCCTTATATTTACACTCCATTATCAGTACTTTCTACTCCTTACATTTACACTCTATTATCAGTACTTTCTACTCCTTACATTTACACTCCATTATCAGTACTTTCTACTCCTTACATTTACACTCCATTATCTGTACTTTCTACTCCTTACATTTACACTCAATTATCAGTACTTTCTACTCCTTACATTTACACTCCATTATCAGTACTTTCTACTCCTTACATTTACACTCCATTATCAGTACTTTCTACTCCTTACATTTACACTCCATTATCAGTACTTTCTACTCCTTACATTTACACTCCATTATCAGTACTTTCTACTCCTTACATTTACACTCCATTATCAGTACTTTCTACTCCTTACATTTACACTCCATTATCAGTACTTTCTACTCCTTACATTTACACTCCATTATTAGTACTTTCTACTCCTTACATTTACACTCCATTATTAGTACTTTCTACTCCTCACATTTACACTTCATTATCTGTACTTTCTACTCCCCACATTAACACTCCATTATCAGTACTTTCTACTCCTTACATTTACACTCCATTATCAGTACTTTCTACTCCTTACATTTTAAACATAGCCTCGTTACTCCTATTTCATTTCAGATTGTTTTCATTCATGTACATTCACATTCCAGTAAAGATTATTGATAAGATGCCTTTGAAGTTTGACTTTTAGCACCATTACAATACTTATAAACAACTAGTCATCATATCTTCTGCTCCATGAAACACATGTTAATGCTCAGTTGTACACAGATATGCTTCTTTAATATATTTACATTGTACTAAACTACATTCATGTTCAATGGGCGTATATGCGGCTGAAACAGGAAGCCTAGTGCATCCCAAATTTATCAACATTAACATTTTAATATAACATTATAGTCATTATGGCTTTTAGAAGGATGATTTTTTTTTGGGGAGGTGGGCTAGTGCACGGTAGACCCCTGTAGTGCGGCCTAAGCTTTCGTTCTTTATGGCATTCTTTCCTCCTTACATTACTTTTACTTTTATACTTTAAGTAGTTTTGAAAGCAGTACTTTTACACGTTAACTTGAGTAAAAAGCTTGAGTTGATACTTCAACTTCTACAAAAGTATTTTTTTAAACCCTAGTATCTATACTTCTACCTGAGTAATGAATGTGGATATTTTTGACACTTTGCCAGTTGGTCTGTTAGTTCATGCGCAACTGTGTACCAGTCCAAATGTATGAGTGAGTAAAGTTACCACTGGTTGTACACCATGTTCTCAAACTGATCTCTGGTGACAAAGTGATATTCCCGACCAGGTTCTTCATGGCTCTTCAGAGGTCTTGTGGTGTCTGGATAGAAGAAAAAGGTACAGTATATAAAAACACCATGCAGTACGTCCCCCTTTCATCTGTCAGATGCTTTCTGCTGTGAAAGAGGTGAAGAGGTGTGTATTACTGACGTGGCGTGGCTCCCTGGTAGGTCTTTGGGTTGATCTCAAAAAGTCTTCTGCGTAACTCGTTCACACCAACACCAGACGGGCCTGAAAGCAGCGCACAGTTGCAACAAATATTGCGACAAATGTTTTCAAATGTTCAATTAACATAGTATGAAATTAAATAGTCATAATTGGCCTAATTCTCCTGGACTAACAGTGATATGAGGACATTTACTGCAAGGGCGTGTAATTAGCATGGACGGAAGTGAAGCGTCCCCACTAATATCCAGTGATTATTAAATTGTCCCCACCAATAATTGAATCCCCTCCAAAAAAACCCAGATGGATCAACATCTGATTAACCTAGAAGTCACGTTCTCTAACACATATGGCCAGTGTGATTGGCTGTGCTGTTCCCTGCTGTCATGTGAGACTCTGTAGCTACGTTTGGTTGTTAGCAGCACCAAAACTGGAAGGAACGCTTTCCAGTCCAATGAAACGAGTCCATTATAATAACATTAATGGTGATGCTAGGCTTTGCCGCACAGCATACAGCAGGCTAACATCGTCTGTAGCTATAAAGAACATGCTTTGGAAATGAACTGCACAACAAACTGCCCACTGTTAGTTCTCTTACTGTCTCCCAGAGCAGCAACTTCAGTTAAAAACTCTCTGTCAGAGACCTGTTTCATTTATACTATGGCTGAAGTTAAGTTTAATAGGTCTTTAGATGTAAATTCACTGCTTAGTGGCAACATTGTCTGGATATCTGGAAAATAAACACGTGCGTGGGGGATCTAGGGTTGGGGGGAGGACAGTAGGGCAGAGCAGGGAGGACAGTAGGGTGGGGTGGGACCTGGGGTAGATTCATAAGTCCCCATCAATGTCAAGAGCAAATCTATGCTCTTAATTTACTGTAACTTAGCAGCACAACATGTTTAAAACCAATAGGGTTTGAACCAATACCTGAAAAAATTGGTTGGATGTTAAGCGTAATGTCACATGACCACTTTAAATATGCTTAGCAACTTAGTGGCAGTTAATAAAAAAAAATATTGTATTGAAAGTTTTTTTTTTATGATCAGTATTTTATTGAACATTTTATAATTAACACAGTGAAGTGAAGAGCAGGGAAAAGTAAGTTACAGTATGTTATTATTATGATATCAAAGATGTACAACAAGACAACAGTATTTACAAAAAAAATTAATTAATTTAAAAAAAGTGGGGGCTATATATATATAGTGCTACTACCTTAACAGATGTGATTTGATCATTTGGACAGGTGTGCGCTATGAGGCGGGGCTTGCTGAGTCTGAACCAATATAATCTAGGAATTTCTGCCACTTCTTAAAATACTGATTAGGTGTTCCTATCAGTCTGAAAGAGAGTCTTTCATAGGAGGCCACTCGTTTTAAAAAATATTTAATAACTCGTACCATTCACTTAAGGTGGAAGCCTGAGACAACTTCCAGGGTCTCAATAGTAGCCTCCAGCCTACCATAAGAGCTGTCTGGATCCAATCACAATCATGATCAGTCAAGGAAATCAAAGGGCCTGGATCTCCCAAAACGTATAGGCTGGGTTTATAGGGATACTGTAGCCCGACTATCATTTCAATGGTTCTGTGTAGCTGCAACCATAAGTTCTGAATTACAGAGGTATTGTATTGAAAGTTGAAGCATTGGATTGTTTATGATGTTGTGGTATTGAAAGAAAACCCTTTAGACAGTGTACAGTGTACTAAATCAGACTGATCTGAATTCGAAAATGACAGACTAACTGACTCCACACGAAATAGTACAACACTTCCTACAATCCTCGTCTGCGAACACGGTTCATCCCTGCTTTACGAACTCAAGTTAAAACTCTACCACGCGAAGAAGAAACCAGATATAAACAGACCAATAACGCCGCCGCCTTCTCTGGGCCAGAGCTCATGTCAGATGGACTGAGACAAAGAAGTGGAAGCTATTGTTGGCTGAATGGATAGAGGAAAGTAAATGTGACATCAAAAACAATCAATTTGATCCTTTTCTGCAGATTAGTTTGCTGGGACAGGGGAGTGAACTGTAGGTTTAAAAACTGTACTAATGTTTACATACGTATACATACATAGTAAACAATATCAAACTCAAATTCTGCCTTTTATCAAATGGCCCCGATAAACATGTTTCTATATATCTGACTCACCCAGCAGGGCGATGAGACGGTGTGTGTCATCAGGGTGGCGCTGGTAACGTACCACCTCCTCGTATGGGCTGGCCAAGGCGCTATAGCAGCTGCTCGGGCAGCGCAAGGAGCAGGACAGTCCTGAACCTCCACCGTGGACCCTCCGCCGCCGACAGATACGCAGACTCCGCCGAAACCCAGCTGAGTCAGAGAGAACATGCACTGTTAGTAAGCTGATAGTTTAAAAGCCTTTATCTGAGCAATAAGTTCACCTGTAACCACACCTGATATGATTAGAACAGATGTAAATAATCATAAATACAATACAAAGTAACATGAATATGTTATTGTGAGAGAAGTAGATCATGTCTTGAGCTCCAGTTTGAAGAACAAAGTGTAGTTCCAGATTTCTCCTGGACGCCCCAGACATTGTATGAATGTATTCAGTTCCTTCAGCAGCAATCTTGATTTAGCTTAATGAAGTACTGAGCAGTTAAAGCAGGTATTAGATGAGAACTGTATATAATACTGGGTTGTTTCCACAAGGAGAAGCTTGGAAAGGGTTAAATAAACACACTGATGTATATAAATGCTCTACATACTGTACTGATACTGTTTGAATATTAAAAAAACAACTACAACACACACATACACACAGCCCAAAGAAGCATTACACCAACACCACAAACTGATATTGTTCCTTCAGTTACAGTATCAGTGAACATTAAACAATTCTTATTCTCTGATGACATCAGCAATTCTACCATATAAATATATATATATATAAAACAAGTGCCTAAAAATGAAGTGCTTATTACACAGAAAATAACTATAACAAATAATAATAATCAAATTAAATAACATTGCATATCATCATATTCGGTACATCGGATTTTTTCTGCAGTTTTTTTGGGGGCTAACAAATGAAAACATTAAGAACACAATGTTTTAACCCTTTATACAGTATACCTTTATACTGAGATGATTTGAAATGTTTAGTCAGTTCTACCATAGAAAATAACATTTTGCCCTATTGTACAACAGTGTTTTACACATTCTGTATCTACTACAGTCTCTGCTTCTTCAATAGAATGTAGAACACAGTGTGGGTTTGAGCAAAGTTCAGGTGAACATCAGATTTTTTAGAAAAAAAATTACAACAGTGGTAATTTACAACTCTCAAAAACTTGTGTATAGTATTTGATTCATTTGGTGTTAAAGGCTTAAAAGAAAATGTTTAGAGCTGGAGACACGGGCCACAACTTGCTGAGAACTGTTCACAGTGTTTGTGGGAGGAGCCAGGCGTGTGAAGACTTTACTGTGTCTAAGAGCTCCCTCACAGAACGCTATTACTCTGAAAGGGTGTGAATCTGTTATCTGAAGCCTGAGACGCTGGTTTAGGATAGTTTAGAGATAACATTTTGATCTGCAGGACATTTTCATTTTTTATTTGTTATGTGTGCTGTGCTGTGAAAAAAACTGTCATAAACAAAAGACGTGTTTTTTCAGATTTATCAATACAGTAGACATCATAACCTCCTGTCACCTCCTGGTTCCAGTCACTACTGTTGTAAGGAAGTAAGGAGTCGATCTCACTACAATGAACCATGTTACACTTAACCACTCTGAATGACAGCTCAACACCAGAATGATGGAGAAATGTAACAATCAGCAGAATTTCCTTTTAGGAGTTAAACAGAAAAGTGAAGCACGTACCCAGATAGATTCCCTCAATGTTGGTGCTGAACTCGCTCTCCTCTGAAAGCCAAAGAGAGACAAGACATTAAAAGTTTACTATTAAAACCACTAGTACTGTCAAAACCAAGAACTGTCTGTGCTCTCACCTTCCCTGAGTTCCTCTTTCCAGTCACCATGCAGAGTAAAGAGAGAAAAAGATGGTCAGGACGGAGTGCAGGACTATCTGGAGAACAGCTGATGTGCATGTTGCTGTAAAACAAGCCAAAGAAACTGCACAGGGGCAGAATAACTACTGGTCTGCCTACATGTGTCTGTTTATAATGGAAGCTGTGTTACCCAATATACCTCACACATATACTGTAGGGACTTTCTGCTTATTGCCCCAGACATACAGCTAAGTGTTAATCAAACGTTTTCAGTATTGATATCAACACCTTAATTCTTATAAAATAAATATATTCATTTTATATTATTCATGACATTGACATAGGTTGATGTATATTTCCCAAGTATACTTTTTAGTTTAGTTTATAGTTTAGTTTTAGAGTAGTAAACATTGAGTACACATCTAGTTTACTGTTCTTAGGTACTGCATCTACACTATATTACACATATACCGTTAGTTTACTACCTAATTCATTTATCTTCTAAGCTTCTTATCACATTGACACACTCACATCTAGGGGCAATTTAGTATGTCTTTAGAGAAAACTCACACAGACACTGGGAGGATCCGGAAATTGAACCCATGCCCATCTTGCCCTGAGGCTCCAGCACTGTACACCATACTACCATGTCACCCTTAGTTAACTAGTTATATACATCTATCAAACTTTTTAGTTTATTAAAATATACTTTTAAGTACACTCCCAGTAAATGACTAGTTTAGTAGTTTTTAAACTGGAACTTGTAAGTTTACTGTTAAGTCTTTTTTAAGTAAACCTGGCATCATATTTATAGTTACTACTTATATACTATCTTTGCACTTTAAAGTATATGACTAGGTTTCAATTTTGGTTTTATTTCATACAAAAAATGTACCTTTAACTGTATTTTAAGTATCTTATCAGTGAAATACACACTTATAGTACATACATTTCTTAAGTAGGTCAGACTTTTCTGAATACTTGTCAGTATAAGCCAAGTATACTTTAGTGGAACTGTGCTTAGTATATGACTGTGAAGTACATAAAGTGTAAACTGAAGGCAGACTCACTTGTTTTTAGTTAAAAATAAGTATCTACTAATTAACTTGTTTTTTGTTACGTTAGTCACAAAGGACTGATGTTAATAGCATGTTTACATGATGCGGTGTAGACCAATCAGCAGTCTTGCTTTTGTAAGAACCATGTTTAGAGGTTTGCATATGATAAAGTTACCCAGAGGTAAGACAAATGTTTGTGCCCCCAACTCAATGCAGGTCTAGTATTAACACACAATTAACCATGTAGGGAACTCTACTAACCACCTAGCAGCACCCTAGCAACTATCTAGGATGACAAGGCAACATCCTAGAAACCACATAGGATATAGCAGCAACAACCCAGCAGCGTTCTAGCAACCATCAGGAAAACTATAGCAAATGCCTGGCAACCAAAAGTGATACCATTGCAACCACCTAGCAAAATCCTAGCAACCACATTGAATACCATAGTAACCACTTAGCAATACCTTAGTGACCATCTGGGATACACCAGAGATACAATAGCAACCACGGATCTCTTATTAGTCTTTGTAACCACTTAAAATACCATAGTGCCGTTTGGAAATACACTAGCAACCACCTGGAAAGCTGTGCATTACCATCACATATTCCCCAGGATGTGTACTTGCTAAGTACTGTACAAATGTTTTAGGCTCTTGGAGACATCATTGTATTTAAAAAGCTATTTTTTCCAGACAGGAAGTTGTAATCTCTTTATAATTTAATATTCAAACAGTAAGTAGTGCTTTTACATACGTCAGTGTGTTTATTTAACCCTTTCCAAGCTTCTCCTTGTGGAAACAACCCAGTATTATATGCTCAGTACTTCATTAAGTTAAATCAAGAATTTCAGGCCTGATTAAAACTCTAATTTACAGATACCCTGACTGTTATTTACCCTCCTAATCATGTCACAAAAGTCATAAATCATGAAAACAAACTTGCACCACATATTTCTAAACTGCATGAGAAGTTGGTGAGTCTAGTCTAAAATGAAAGGACTTACCTACCAGATTCAAAAGCTTCCTCGTCTGTAAGAAGAGCAGATTTCATTACTCTCATGAAAATCTTATCTTTTTAAGATTCGTATACAACAAACAAGAATTTTACCTGCTTCTACGAACGTCATGTCTATAGCCAATATGTCGTCCTCTGAGGAAAGCAGGGATCGGAGCAGAGGAGAGGAAGAGAAGGTTTAAGCTGTATGAAAACAAGAGGCTTTTTATTTCTGCAGCACTGTTCGTGAATGTTGCTCACCTTCGTCCACTGTGCTCACTGCAGGTTAACAGAAAAGAGGAACACATCAGTACGAGATTATGATGCTTCAGGATGGGGCACTAACTGCTAGGTCAGTGTAAGGAGGGTAAATTTGCACAAATGTTGTTTTGGTATCACACATACAGACACTGCAGCTAAATTCAACGGGCAGGTCTACATGATATGCTGGTATAGGTCGACAGTCGCCCAAACTGTTTCTGTAAGTATGTCCCCAAAAATTCTCTCAGCCCACTCAAACCACATCCTGGTCATCACCTGTTGATACAGTTTATCAATCTCACAGTATTTCACAGTGTAGCTGGTAACATTAACCTCATAGCTCCAACACTAAAGCTAAATTTGGTGTCCTGATTGATTGAAAGTTGTGTACATTAGATTAAAACCATTCCTTTAAATAATCGTTACTTCTACTTTATGTTCAAAATAAACTAAATTACAGCATATCTGGAGTAATATTAGGTCTGTATTGAGTATGTAGGTAGATGAGTTTGTTGTGTTGTTGGGCACTACCAAGACTAATCTCGCCACAGTATATCTATATCAGTCTAGACTACACCACTGCTACAGTGGCAAGTGGGAGTTTGTGATTGCTTAAGAATTTTTTATATTTCTACATAAATATGACATAAAACAGATTTTCACGCCTTAAAAGTGTATTTTCCTCACATGATCTGCTCGCTTCTGGTCCTTCCACTACATCTCTATTGGATTTCAGTCAGGACTTTGACTTGGCCGTTCCAAAACTTTAACTTTATTCTACTTTAACCATTTTTTGATAGCACGACTTGTGTCTTGCTGCATGACCTACATTCTCTTCTCAGTTCACAGACAGACAGACAGACAGATGTACTGAAATCTTCCTTTAGTATAGTATATGTGTGTGTGTATATATATATATATATATATATATATATATATATATATATATATATATATATATATATATATATATATATATATATATAGACATTACTCCATCAATGATAGTAACACAAAATGCTACAGCTAAACAGGCCCAAACTCTGATACTACCACCACCATGTTTCACAGTAGGGATTGTTGTGACTATTTCTTATATATATAGCGTCTGTTAAAAGCTTGTTCATACAGATGGGCACACTGAACACTACAAAGGTTGCGAGAAGTTTATGGTTCAGTGAATCCTGTCATTTTTGGCAGGAAGCCCCAAAAAAGCTGCCCAAACCCTGAAGATAACTACTTGGCCAGACGTATCACATGGGCCAGATGGAACATAGAGGCAGGCCTATAAGACCGTGCAGTAGCTGAAACTATTTAGACCATGTTCTGAGATCACCTCACAGAACATCTGTACTGCGGTATCCTCAAGAATAAAGCTTATCCTCTAAACTGGTCCCACTTTTCATTTTGACAGCAAGATAGAAATTACAATAGGATTCTTAGACTGAAATGCAGTGTTTTTCTTACTCAGATCTTATTTAAACCAAAAAGTTATATTTTATTCTCCTCCGTCCACAAAACATTGTCCATGTGATCTTAATCTGCAGACGGGCAGCAGTGTTCTTTTTTGAGGAGCAGTGAGTTTCTCCTTGTACACCATTGTTGTTTAGTATTCTCCTGATGGTGGACTCATTAACATGACCTTAGCCACTGCTGCTTAGAAGTTACCCTTGGTTCCTATCTGACCTCACGGACTATCACATGCCTTGCTGTTGGGCTGATCTTTCTTCATGCAAAGATAGAATCCCACAAACGTGTAATTTGATGAATCCCTGTTCTTTAAACACAACACTCACATTCAAATTAACTGCTAATCCTAGATTCTCACTCACCGAAACATAATATGGGACCATTTTCCTTAATAAATAAATTTGCCCCATTTGTTTACCTCTGTTTTCTTTTTGTACTTGCAGGAACCTGCTTATGTTTTAGGTTTTATCATTTTGAATCCTGAAGGGTTCACAAACTTTCAAGCACCACTGTAAATACCACTCAGGAATTAAACAAAAGAGCTGTTCACACACCAAAGCTCTGCTCACAGACAAGCCTGTGTTCATAATTACAGTCGGGTCATCTGGTTCTTTATTATGCGTTCTGTGTCTCTAAGCACACGCAGCACACATATAAACACAGACCACATGAACTGCACTCACAGGTTTTGATGCAGGTGTGAGGCTGGTACGGCTGCGACCACCAGAATTCTCTCTGCTTCCTGTACGCACAATACAACCCAAACACACAGGATGTTTGAACTTGATGTATTAGTTTGCATTAAAGAGACACTATAAAATAAATATAAAATTTAAAAAAATAAAAATAAAATAAAAACTATCTTCACTTGTGTTGTAAACATGCCTGCTCACCTCCTACAGCGGTTCTCTCTGATTTCCTGGTCTACAGACTACTCAAGCACCTTCTGATGATGCATGCTGAAGGTGAGAGCCAGTCAAAAAGTGCAACCGCTTTATATGGTGGATAGTTTGGGCTGTTTTGAAGTGATTTTTTTTAATGTTTTCTAATGTTATTGCTCCAAATCACTTATTACAGCCAGATAACTGCCTTCAAATCACCATTACAACAGAAAACATGCTGTACATCTAGCTAAAGTTACCAGAGTATCTGATACCCCAGATTTATTCTGGCTGAAATGGTTAAAAACAAATGCACTAATACTAGATTGGTTAAACTTATTAGCCTATAGATCAGTGGCTAGGATCAGATCAACGATACATTTGCATGATGTGATTTGGTGTGAAAGAACATTAAAGGTGCAGTAAGCGATTTTAATCAAATACATTTTTTCTAATTTAAAGAACATCTCGTTATATCTATTTTAAATCACATCCAGAGTGCACGGTATAGTTCAACATTGTGAAGATTCATGTTATTTACCTGCATTAAAGTTAGTTCTAAACTTAGTATTAAGTAAGACTTTATATCAGCGATATTATCAGTTACATGTATTTTGGGCTCCTTGTTTCTATCGATATCAGTGAGGAATCTTTCACATCAGTATGTATGGCCCCGCCGTTGAGTCATTTGTGACCTGTGCAATGGAGAGAGCTTTAAGCCTTAACCCTTAAGCCCTTAACTGACCTCTTGAGCAGGGAGGAGGAGGGGATTAGGCCAGCGCAGGCGGAGCTACAAGGCAGTTTCTTTGCTTGCCACCAGAGGGCGTCTGTCTGGTCCACTATCTCCAGCAGGTCCCCCCTCCTGAAAGCCATGCCAGCGTCTGCACAGGGGATGGCCGGGTCCTGCTGGGGGCTGTAGTCCACCAGTGCACGCACATACAGCTGAGAGCAAGACCAGAAAAAAACTCTGTGAGCTTGGTGCAGCTACAGCTACATTCTGGCATGTCAAGCTTTGGTTCTCTTCAGCTACACCTTTCTTCGTTTTCATCATGGATGCCGCAGATCAGCACCGTGAGTAGCGTCCCCACCAAGCTGGTTCTGCCGAACTGAGCCAGTCCCACTTTGAGAGTGTGTAAAGTGAAAAAACTCTCGCCAAATCTGACCCAACAGCCATGACTTCTAATTACTGTTTTAGGCTTTAATTAAGAAGATCAGATGTCAAAACATTAGCTTTAGAATAGAATTTGGAACCATTTGCGTTTACACAAAGAGGAATCAGACCTCTGCAGAGCGGTGGGCAGTCCTATTCACAGTGCCTGGGGCGCAGTTGGGGGTTAGGTGTCTTGCTCAAGAACATCTCAATAGTGTCCTATTGGTTCAGGGGACTGAACCAGCAACCTTCTGGTCACAAGGCTGGTTCCCCAAATGTTTTATTAGCCATAAGTTGACAGTGGACATTTTAAAATTGTCATTTTTTTTCCATAAAGAAAGCCAGCTGAGAGTCAGAGCTCCTACCACGGTCATGACCCTGATTAGAGAATTAAGACACTAATTCAGAAGTCTATATTAGTGTCAATGCTAGGGTTGAAAATACTCCACTTCCCAATATATATCAAGCCAGAAGCACCTATACTGTCAGAAACTGACCAATGAAAAAATACTAGAAAATAACTAATACTAACTGTGGATCAACAGATGCACTAGAGTTTCTAACTGGTCTACAAAACAGGGGGCTATAACAAATTAACAGAACTCAGGTCTGTATCTGATGCAGTAATCAAACAGGCACACAAACACACCTACCATGGTTTGGTTGTTTACAGGTCTGTCGGTGATGGGAACCACCTTAAACATGACGGTTCCATGTGAATGAGCCTGTTGGGGACCAAACGAAATCCATCAGGTCACAAATCAAAGCTCAGCTTAAAAAGAAAATAACAAAACAGAATTTATAGAGTGTGCTGACCAGTATTTGTATTATCTGCTCTGGTTCCAGTCCAAATACTGGATGACCGTTCACCTCCACTAGTTTGTCTCCTGCATGCAAGAGGCCTGCGGCATGAAAACAGCACATAGAAATGACTCGCGCTCCTCTCCGTAACCCATACTGGTAAGAGCTATTTGCTGTGTGATGCTTTTCATTCTCATACAATCTAACTGATACTGTTGACACCCAACTTGCTCAGCTCTGGAATGCACCACTATAGAGATCATTATCATTTGCAAATGTATGAAAACATTGTAATACTGGAGTAAGTTTTTTATTTGAGTTTAATTCCAATCAGCTAGATAGATCACCCCCTATTACACTATGCCACCAAGCTGGGAGGGTGAAGGCTAGCACTTGCTTCCTCCAGGACACATAAAGCACAACATTTTTTAAACTCTAATATATCCTTACTGGACAGCGCAACACGCTTGGAGGAGAATGCTCATTGCCAATGCTGTTGCTAGTATTAGATAGCATTAGGGTAAGTGAAGGCCATCCTGCCCACCCACTCTTGGACTCTCTGCTCCACAAACTGACAGTCTTCTAATGATGGAGCCAACGCCTTAATCCACCACTCATAAGCCCTCGAGCCCTTTGCGACTCTTAATATCAATAATAACATTTGAGATGTAAAATGTTGACATGGTGGTTCCACACAGGACTGAGATCACAGAGAGCCTTCAGTAACAGTTACATTAACATTTCTCATTCACATGTAAACATCTGAATAATGCATGAGAAGATGCCTGCGTTTAAGGCCAAACGGTCCAAATCTCCTCAGCAGCAATGTAGACAGAGAATGAAGCGTTCTCACCACTGCGATCAGCCAGTCCTCCATGAATAACTCGAGCCACATAGATTTCTCCTGTCGTTTCTTCTCTTCTTATAGTGGCTCCCTAAAAAATGATAATCTCAGAATCATTAAACATACTTAACGGGGGCATTGCGGCCTAAAACCAGCATCTCATATCGTCACTGTCCAATAAAAAATATATTTCCATTTTTGTCAATTTTAAGTTTCCTACATCATTTGAACACGACAAAGGTCATTTACATTGTGTGGAAATTTTATGATGAATGGACCAATAGACGTGCTTCAAAATAGCTTGGAAAAAATTCTGGTTCCATTGACTTACATTGAAAGTAAAGTAGTTTTGGTCTCTCCTGTAAAGCTGCAATTTTGAAGATACTTGTTTTTCATTGGACAGTGACGATATGTTATTAATCAAATTGCGTAATAGACTGTAGTGTAGGTATCCTTCTGCTCGGTATCCTTCAGATTCATTCGTTTTTTGTATCTTGCTTGTTTTTGTACCCAGCCTGCATTAGGCAGATATGGTTTACATCCACTGGGAAACCCACTAATGTTCAGACTAATGGCATTCGCCTACCTGGCAATAACGTTAACTTACATGAACCACTCACTCACTTAGTCACTCACTCACTTAATACCTACACCACTCATTCTTCTGGATCACAAGGGGAGGCTGGAGCCTATCCCAATGCTCAGAACACACCCTGGTTAGGCTGCCAGTCCATCACAGGGCAGTCGCAAAGATATACTCATTCACTCCTAAAGACAGTTCAGTATCTCCAACTCTCCTGACTGCATGTCTTTGGACAGTGTGAGGAAACCCCACGTAGATACAGGGAGAACATGTAAACTCCCTGGCCGGGGAATCCAACCTAGCGCTTCCCCGGCCCACTGCACCACTGAACCTGCAAGCAGGTAAAAATGTATTTGAACAGCCCACCCGTATGTGTCTGCCCCAGTAGATTATGACAGTTGTGGTGCCTCTATCACAACAATGTTTTTTTTGAGTGCATAAAACCTTCAACACAGGTGGAAGCAAGACAGACAGATGACAGACACACTGATTGGTTAATCAATGAACGATGAATGAGTAGTTTTAAACGAGCGTGAAGATGAAAATAATGTTCAAAGATGAGCAAATGATGATGTTGACAATGACGATGAACTGAAGTAGAGATGCATCTGTGGACTGAAGTGAGCAAAGAATCCATAAAATGAATGAAGATGATGAAAGTGAGTATGCTGATGGTGCTTATGAAATTACAGAAGCAACACCTCATTTCTTCTTTTTCTTCCTCTTTTTCTTCCGCTCAGAGAGGCATCCGGTTCCGCCGCTGCTATCCCTGTGATTCTGGGTGGTACGAGACCTTCCCAGGCCATTGGCTAAGTCGCCCCATCGTCCTGGAGATACAGGTGCTGGCTTTGTCCTGACTCCGCCTTTTGGTGATGCGCTGTTGGAGACAGGCTGAGATGATCTTCCTCTGGAGGCCACTGGATGCTCCAGGAGAATGCTAGAAGAAGAGGATGAGGTAGAAGAGCAGGATGGGCAGCGCAGACGACGGGTAGGAGTAGAGTGGGCCGGGCTAACATGGACAATGGCGGAGTGCTCTGTGTTGGGAGTGCCACTGGGGTATGTGTTTCCAAGTTGAGTGGACACTGCAGCATGACCAGCAGTTCCACTCATAGATTCGTCATAGTGCTCTGCCAGTGTCTGTGGTGCTGATGCTGCGCTGCTAGTGGTTACCAGGCCCTGCAGCTGTCTGAGGGAAGGTGCCCTGACACAAAGATCTGCATTTCTAGGCCACAAAGTTTTTCTAACTGCAGGTTCTTCAGAAGGTTCCTCTGTATGTGGTGCTGAAGCTGCGCCACTAGTGGCAACAAGCTCCCGCAGGTGTGCATGCTTGATCATGTGATCTGCACTTCCAGACTGTGTGAACCCTTCAGCGTCGTAAGAAGTCCCATATTCCATAGGTTCTTCAGAAGTCTCCTCTGATGTCCGTGGTGCTGAAGCTACACTACTAGCAGCAACCAATCCCTGTAGTTTCTCCACCACCTGGGCCAGCAATGCCAGGGCCTGGGCATTCTCCTGGACGCTTTCAGACATGCGCTCGGTGGCAGCGGCCATCCTCTGACCCAGAAGCTGGACATCCTGCGACCTGCGCTCCATGCGACTAGCTGCCAGCTGAAACGTGCTGTGGAGCTCATCCAGGCTTCCCTGCTTGAGCGGCTCCGCTGGAGGGTTCCTGACCCGATGGCAGTGCATGGGGCTTGGGGGAGCGGTACGGGCATAGCGGGCCAATTTGGGTGGAAGAGGAGGGACGTTTGAGGGGTAGCAACAGGGAGTTAGGTAATAACGTGGGACGTGGGTCAACGGGGAAAGAGTGTAATGTGGATGGACAGACGATATGGAGTTCCCCATATCAGGGCCCATGCTTACACTAAGGTCATCTTCAAAGGAAAGGAACAAATGGCCAGAAGAAAGGAGAAGAAAGATGGAGATTAGGTAACTTGACTAGGAATAACACCAGGCAAATAGTCAACTCTTCTACTTTACATTACTTACCAATGACTACTGAGCTACAGACACAAGGGGCTGAGCAACTGAGACTCCTGTCCCAGAAGGTATTGCACTGATGGCACAGTTGGCAGCTGCCAGCATGTTTGGAGTCGGGACGAGTCTTCAGTGGGACAGACTTAGTCGAAGAAGCCACTTCTGCAGGATTGTTAATGACTTTCTGCAGGGGGGTATTATTTTTGGTGCCCAGATCCCCAGATTGATCCCTCAGGGCAGGGATGAGCCTTTGCCGGGTTAGCTTACGGAGGGTGTCCCAGTGGCTGCGGAAGCCCCTACCTACGCGACTCTTCTTCAGAGGACACAAGACGTACGTTATCCACCAAAGCAAGTAACAAACAACCGAGAGACTTCAGAGTAGAGCCCAATAAGGTAGAACATGGAACACAGCTTGGGAACATCAAGGACATTATATTTAAGCTATGTAGTTATCTGAGTGAAGTGCCTATATGTGAATCTTTGGGGGGTTAAAGCCCTGAAATTAGATCAGTTTCAGTCTTGTATGAACAAAAAAAACATACGGTGCGTCCAAAATTGCGTACTTGTCTACTACTCAGTAGTGAAATCAGTAGGCGAGCGCGGCTAGTATGTCTGAGTACTCAGTAGTGAAATCAGTAGGCGAGCGCGGCTAGTATGTCTGAGTACTCAGTAGTGAAATCAGTAGGCGAGCACGGCTAGTATGTCTGAATACTCAGTAGTAAATCAGTAGGCGAGCGCGGCTAGTATGTCTGAGTACTCAGTAGTGAAATCAGTAGGCGAGCACGGCTAGTATGTCTGAATACTCAGTAGTGAAATCAGTAGGCAAGCGCGGCTAGTATGTCCGAATACTCAGTAGTGAAATCAGTAGGCGAGCGCGGCTAGTATGTCCGAATACTCAGTAGTGAAATCAGTAGGCGAGCGCGGCTAGTATGTCTGAATACTCAGTAGAGAAATCAGTAGGCGAGCGCGGCTAGTATGTCCGAATACTCAGTAGTGAATCAGTAGGCGAGCGCGGCTAGTATGTCCGAATACTCAGTAGTGAATCAGTAGGCGAGCGCGGCTAGTATGTCTGAATACTCAGTAGAGAAATCAGTAGGCGAGTGTGGCTAGTATGTCTGAATACTCAGTAGTGAAATCAGTAGGCGAGTGTGGCTAGTATGTCTGAATACTCAGTAGTGAATCAGTAGGCGAGCGCGGCTAGTATGTCCGAATACTCGGTAGTGAATCAGTAGGCGAGTGTGGCTAGTATGTCTGAATACTCAGTAGTGAAATCAGTAGGCGAGTGTGGCTAGTATGTCTGAATACTCAGTAGTGAAATCAGTAGGCGAGTGTGGCTAGTATGTCTGAATACTCAGTAGTGAAATCAGTAGGCGAGTGTGGCTAGTATGTCTGAATACTCAGTAGTGAATCAGTAGGCGAGCGCGGCTAGTATGTCCGAATACTCAGTAGTGAATCAGTAGGCGAGCGCGGCTAGTATGTCCGAATACTCAGTAGTGAATCAGTAGGCGAGCGCGGCTAGTATGTCCGAATACTCAGTAGAGAAATCAGTAGGCGAGCGCGGCTAGTATGTCCGAATACTCAGTAGTGAATCAGTAGGCGAGCGCGGCTAGTATGTCTGAATACTCAGTAGTGAAATCAGTAGGCGAGCGCGGCTAGTATGTACGAATACTCATTAGTGAAATCAGTAGGCGAGCGCGGCTAGTATGTCCGAATACTCGGTAGTGAAATCAGTAGGCGAGCGAGGCTAGTATGTCTGAATACTCAGTAGAGAAATCAGTAGGCGAGCGCGGCTAGTGTGTCCGAATACTCAGTAGTGAAATCAGTAGGCGAGCGCGGCTAGTATGTCCGAATACTCAGTAGTGAAATCAGTAGACTAGCGCGGCTAGTATGTCCGAATACTCAGTAGTGAAATCAGTAGGCGAGCGCAGCTAGTATGTCTGAATACTCAGTAGTGAAATCAGTAGGCGAGCGCGGCTAGTATGTCTGAATACTCAGTAGTGAAATCAGTAGGCGAGCGCGGCTAGTATGTCCGAATACTCAGTAGTTAAATCAGTAGGCGAGCGCGGCTAGTATGTGTGAATACTCAGTAGAGAAATCAGTAGGCGAGCGCGGCTAGTATGTCTGAATACTCAGTAGTGAAATCAGTAGGCGAGCGCGGCTAGTATGTCCGAATACTCAGTAGTTAAATCAGTAGGCGAGCGCGGCTAGTATGTCCGAATACTCAGTAGTGAAATCAGTAGGCGAGCGCGGCTAGTATGTCCGAATACTCAGTAGTGAAATCAATAGGCGAGCGCGGCTAGTATGTCCGAATACTCAGTAGTTAAATCAGTAGGCGAGCGCGGCTAGTATGTCCGAATACTCAGTAGTGAAATCAGTAGGCGAGCGCGGCTAGTATGTCTGAATACTCAGTAGAGAAATCAGTAGGCGAGCGCGGCTAGTATGTCTGAATACTCAGTAGTGAAATCAGTAGGCAAGCACGGCTAGTATGTCTGAATACTCAGTAGTGAAATCAGTAGGCGAGCGCGGCTAGAATGTCTGAATACTCAGTAGTGAAATCAGTAGGCGAGCGCGGCTAGTATGTCCGAATACTCGGTAGTGAAATCAGTAGGCGAGCGCGGCTAGTATGTCTAAATACTCAGTAGTGAAATCAGTAGGCGAGCGCGGCTAGTATGTCTGAATACTCAGTAGTGAAATCAGTAGGCGAGCGCGGCTAGTATGTCTGAATACTCAGTAGTGAAATCAGTAGGCGAGCGCGGCTAGCATGTCCGAATACTCAGTAGGCATTGAGTAGGCATCGGCTAATGGTATCTGGATCACCTACTGAATCGGCAGCCATTTTTCTGTAGGTGAACACAGCACACTGCGCTATCCCATGATTCACCTGGAGCCGTGGATTAATTCAAAGTGGAGTAAATAAACGGTGTAAAGCTGAACGTCGGCTGTGTGTACGTAGCTACGGTAAGTGAACTGCTGCTACAGAAGTTAGCGCTACTGCTGAGATAAACACTGATTACATTCCTCCAGTTTCATCTTCTCTGAGCTACAGCTCGACACCGTCTGATATATAATCAGACAAAAACACAGATCAGTGTCACTAAAAGATCTAAATCTGTCAGTAAACGAGCTTTTAAATGAATAGCTGGACTTTTACGGTGTTGGTCTGACGTCTTGCATCACAGGACGCTGGCAATATGGTGGAAGTAGTAGGTCTGAGCTTGTGTGGCTACTAAAACTCACCTACTGAAATTACCTACTAGTCTACCGCTCGAGCAGTACGTACTGACTCTAATCTATTACCTACTGACTAGTAGGCGACTTCGGACGCCTATACGCACCTTCTCTAAAATTCTGATTCAGTTTGGACTCAAACTGGCTGATCCTAATCTTGGGTACAGCTTATGTAAGCACTACCTGTGTTGTATTTTAGGGTTCTGTGTGTGCAGTCTCTGGCTGTACCATCCAGCAGTAATGGAAAGAGGTGTAGACATCTGTTAAGTCTGTGTTTAGTCCAACACCATCTGCATATCACATAGGGCTGTGTATTGGCAAGCAACCTGACGATACGATACGTAATGTGATACAGCGGTCACGATTTAATATATTGTGATATATTGCGATACTGCAAGCAAAGTGATAAATTGTGATTTTTCAAATCCTACTATTAAAACACACCAGTATATAAACAGGTTTGTCAGTGCTTACAATAGCATTGCGCCCTTGTGCTGCGTGTTAATGTTGGAGTGGAGCTAAAAATGGATTACAACAGTGCCATCTAGCGGTCAGAGGTTTAAACACAACACACAATGATTTACTGTCTGCCAGGAATCTGTGTATCGATACAGTGTTTTTGAGAATCGATACGAAACAAAATATCCCGATATTTTCGATATTTGCTTACGTGTATCTCCATTTTGGTCTATGTTTATTTCTCTTCATTATTCTAATGTGATGGATGGGAAAAAAATCTGGTTCCATTGACTTCCATTAAAAGTAAAGCCTGTTTTAGACCTCTCCTGTAAAGTTACTTACTAATCTGGAGCTACTTGGTTTTCTTTGGACAGCGAGAACATGTAGAGCCGTTGTTACTTTTTTTTTTTCTCTCCGCTCGTGTGATTGTGTTTAGCTCTTCTGCAGTACTGTTTTGACCGAAGGCCTGTCAATCGAGCATTAATAGAACCCTTGATTTGAGTACAATGCAAATACTCTAAATACTTCACTGTGTGGTCGCTGGGCCTGTCAAGGTAACATTGTCCTGTTCCTGCCTATTAATCTTTATAACACTACGCTGTGTTTCACAAAGCAAACAAAGCCTTTCATTTAAAACCAAAACTGTAACACAACACATCTTCTCCTCAGACACTACTCACCAAAGGCTGCTTGTTTTTCACCAAGCACACAATCCTCATGGCTTCTTCGTCATCAGGCAAGTCTTCAGGCAGCGGTGGAAGGATGGGCTCGTAGTCCTTCAGTCCCACCACATCATGGGCAGAGAGCAGAGCCTGCATACAGATTTCTCACTGTAAGATAACCTGATCCGGGGACCACTAATGCGAGCCCCAGGCTGGAGACCCTATAATGCACTGAATCTTTGCTCTATTAGTGTACTAGATAGCTGAACATGCAGCCAAATCCTTATATAAACTAAGAGATTAGTTAGCATACGACAGTAAAGAGAGTATAAACTCCTTATGACTGTATAAGTTAATATTAAATGTAAGTTTTCATTACATCAAGTTTACTTGGAACTGCCTTTGAGAGACAGCATGAACATAAACTCAGTGTCTTAGCAATGTTAACACTATTGGTAACTGCTTATTGCCTGCAGGTGCGGCTCTGTTAAGAGGGTGTAGAGTTCTCTGGCCTCGTGTGAAGGGTATGGCAGTGCCCTCAGATCTGACAGAATCTGGAACAGACAGAAAACAAAGAGCAGTTAGACGAAGGTTACTTATTTGTAATAATGAGTTTCAAGAAAATATAGGACGTTTTTTGAGATAGGTGTTAATGAGATTCATGTTTGTCAGATTCATGCAATTTTCATGCAATTCATGCAATTTTCATGCATTTCACAAACAATATTGTCCTTTTCACAATTAATGTAAGTGTATCAGATGATTCTTAAAGAATAAAAATGTTTGTATTAAAGCCTATTTTTTTATAGAGGCTTATTTTGCATATAGTCCTATTATCAGCAATTCTCAGTCCTCTGTCTAAATCTCCTGGTACGGCCGCCAATCCAAGTTAAGGATGTTATTGGACTAATTGGTTGTTAGGACACTCTTGCTCAATTGTGATGCACAGCTGAAAAACATTCTACTAATAAGTGAGTATAAAAGGGAGAACAACATTCTAGGTTAGTTTAGTATCTGAAGCATCAGCAGTTGATGGCTTGCTGACCGACTCAAAATGACCAGAAAGAAACAACTTTCTTCAGAGACCCGTCAGTCCAAGGAAGAAGGGCTACTCCATTGAAAACAATAAAATTTCACTGTATTCCAAACTTTTGAGTGGTAGTGTAGATAGATTTAAAACTTCAAATCTACTTAAAAAAACACACAAATGACCATATCTGCTGCAAGGTTTAAAACAACCAGAGCTGTAGTGAACCTGCCTGGAAGAAGTTGCATGGTGTTCTCTGCAGTTGGTGACTTGCAGAATACATTAGCATTTCTAGCGTTTGGGGTCATCAAGTCTCCAATACAACAACTACCACCTCCATGCCAGTGAAGTATTCAGACAGAATGCTTAAAGCAGTCCTTTTCTTTAATACAACCACAAATCTAAGCTCCCAAAGGTTTTGAAAGAAACTGGGTTTAAAGGTCAGGTGAGACAGAAAAAGAGATTTATGGCTATAACTCTCAAGGTACTGCAAAGTACTGTAGGAACCTGCTACAGTACGGTGGATGATCTACAATGTTTTGGGGCTGTGTTTCCACCAAAATCTCTGGGAATCTTGTTGGGATACATAGCATCATCAACTCCTTGAAGTACTAGGAAATGGTAAATGAAATCTAAAACTGGGTTGAGATCTTCCAGCAGGACATTGATCCCAAACAGAATTATTTGTTATGAATAAATCCACACAAACATGGTTTAATAACAACAGAATTAAAGAACTGAACTAAATGAAAAGAGGAAGAGAGGGCCTAGGACTCGTTCTAGCCAAGCTCTATATTCTCACTCTCATTAAAGGTTTTAGGAGAAGACTCATTGTGTTAAAGGCAGGGGTGGCAGTAGTTATGGCGTTAGGTTTTTGTTTTCTTATATACTCTAGTTAAAGCACAGACCTAGAGTGACCTGTATTTAATATTGTTCTACTAGTCTGTGACTAAAACAGCATGATTGCAAGAGCCATAATAAAAACAAATCAATAACAAGTATTCTTAACCTCAAGTGAGAGTCCGGAGGCATAGGAGAGATGTGGCGTGGTAGAGCTCCTCAGATACTGCTGCAAGCACTCGTACACCTGCGGGGGAGGTGAGAGTGTTTACCGCTCCACTGATGCAGATTAATGATGTGACTGTATTGCTCTGTGTGACTCACTGACCTTCAGTAAAGACTGCAGCCACGGAGCGTTGAGCAGACCGTACAGCAATTCAGCGCCGTTTATGTCTCGGCCAATAGAGTCCCTCACCTCCTCCACCACGTGAGACAAGATCTGCATCAAGTCTGCACCATACACACACTTGCCTTAAATGACCTCAACTTAGAATATCCCTGCTATTTATAAACATAAACAACTACACTGAAAATAATAGAACAGGGGAGAAGTTTGGAAAGTATTTATTTGAGATGAACAATACATACATACATATATATATATATATATATATATATATATATATATATATATAAATATATATATATATATATATATATATATAAGAAAACTGGTTCACTGGTATATATAGCTGAACAATATATATATATATATATGCTGAACAAGTATATATATATATATATATATATATATATATATATATATATATATATATATATATATATATATACACTGTTTTTGATGTAAATGATGTAAATAAACAAAAATACAATACAAATAAAAGAATATCATATCGTAGAAAGAAGTAGATCATATCTTGAGCTCCAGTTTGAAGAACAAAGTGTAGTTCCAGATTTCTACTGGACGCCCCAGACATTGTATGAATGTATTCAGTTTCTTCAGCAGCAATCTTGATTTAACTTAATGAAGTACTGAGCAGTCAAAGCAGGTATTAGATGAGAACTGTAAATAATACTGGGTTGTTTCCATAGGGAGAAGCTTGGAAAGGGTTAAATAAACACACTGATGTATGTAAAAGCACTACTTACTGTATTAATACTGTTTAAATATTTTTTAAAAAGTACAGAGTTATGCAAAACATTTCCCTTTCTCTTTAAGCTGCAAGGGCCGGTACTTTAATTCTCTCAGAATTCAATCATTTTATTACTACTGCCTCATATCTCTAAATAACTTTACAATGTACTTTACTATTAATGCAAGTCAACAGACCCAGACTTCTTCTATGTTATTTTGGTCCATTGATAATAAAAATTCACACAGTATATGAGACGTATAAACAGTTGTAGCCGAATGATAATATATAGTAACGGACCAGCCCACAGTTTAGTGTTTAAACACCTGTGTTCGAACGCCTGTGTGATCTCTTACCACTTTCTTTCACCTCTGCATCCAGTCCAGTCTCCATTGCTGGCCTCATAGGGCAGGACTGAGTGTAGGGAGTTCTCAGTGACTTTCCTCTCATTCACACCTGCACACAGCAACCACATCTGCATTACTGAGTCCTACTGAGAGACCTGGTCACTGATTACAAACCCAAACCAACCCAAGGTATTCCATCTGTATTCCAAACCCATTCATTTGATTTGATGGTTTTCTGGTATTATTGGTCACACTCTGTCTATGTTAGCACATCACAAAAGTTGTAGAAAGTTAAAAGGACATCATAGAAGTAAAAAAGAAAATCTATATTTAACATAAACTATGCTCGAATATTTGCATGGTACAATTAAACATTTGTGGAGCCATTTTTAGACAAATAATACATTTCATATACTCCAGCAACCATATATATATATATATATATATATATATATATATATATATATATATATATATATATCCTTGAAGTACTAGAAGATGGTAAATGAAATCTAAAACTGGGTTGGATCTTCCAGCAGGACATCGATCCTAATTTATATGAATCCACACAAACATGGTTTAATAACCACAGAATTAAAGAATCAAACTGAACTAAAGAGGACAAGAGGACCCAGGACTCGTTCTAGCCATGCTCTATATTCTCACTCTCATTAAGGGTTATAGAAGACTCATTGTGCTTTATGCAGTGGTGGTAGTATGTACACAATATTCAGACTGGGCTGTATATGGTACAATTAAACATTTGTGGAGTCAAATAATACATTTCATATACTCCAGCAGCCATATATATATATATTGTGAGATCGGCCACAGGCTGGGACAGCCAATAGTGGTGTAGTGGTGACTAGGGAGCTGAGCTATAAGACAAATCTCTCTGTTTGTTGGTCAATCCACATCCTCCCCTCACCTGTGGTGTAATGTAGCTTTGGGTAATGACCAGAAAAATGAGATCATGGATACAAGTAGAGGATATTAGCTTTTTAGGGTGAGGAGCTTAAAGTAGCTCATGGAAGTGGCTTGCGCACCATTGGAGGTTTACCAGTCACAGCCCACTGAGAAGAGACCCCAGAGTCATCCAGGACCCGTTGGAGGGATTATATCTCCAGGTCAGCTTGAGGTCCCGCAAAATGAGCTAGAGGCAGTTATGGGTGGACAGGAACGTCTGGGCTTCTCTACTGTCCCTACTGCAACCGCGACTAGACTAAGTAGTTTAAGAATGAATGAATTGGAATGACTGATATGTAGATATAGACATAGCAATAAACAACAGGCCACCTCTGCACTGGTTGATGGCTTTCTCCGTACCAGCTATACTAAACAACAGAGAACTCCTCAAAGCAAATCCTTATATCTCACCTCTTTCTCTCTTTCTCTGCGTCCTGTCTTCCAATCCAGATAGAGTTCAGAGCATCGTGGCCGGCCAAAGCGTTCCTGTGTCTCTCCAGTGGGCTGTTGCGGTGGTGTGGGTGGATTAAGATTGTTTAGATGTGCCGGTGTGGATGCACTGGGGTTGATATTCTACTACACAGATAGTTCCCTTGGAACAGAGGAGAGTAATCCCTCTCTATCCTTCTTAATCCCACGCAAGCTAAATGAGTGAGAGAGAGAGAGAGAGAGTGGGGGGCGACATTAAGAGAGGAAGAAAGCCACACTAAGTGAACGTGAGTGATAATAAGAGAGTGGTTTTCTTTTTTTCTTAAAGTCCTTAAAGTGACATGTCGTTGATGTGTCTGAATGTATAATTCAGTATTCGAGATGTAAACAGTCATTCAGAGGGGTTTGTGGAGAAATTGCTTTACAGTTGCGGTGATAGGAACCAGGGCTGTAATGTTGAGAGCGCAAATATAATCTAATACAACATGTTTTGTTTGAGACTATTTAAATGTTTTGCCATGAATTAATGTAAGAAATAGATTAGAGGATCTAAGAACTATCATAAAAGCAATGTTTCAGGCATCACACAGCACATTTATAATTATTTTATGTATTTCTGTGATGCAGCTTTGGGCTACTTTGGCATAAAACACCCCTGACCACCTGCCACTCATTTCAAAATATACATATTTTAGGCTGAACTTTCTAAAAACGTTTGTACAGCACAGTCTCAAACCTCAGAGAGTGTATTTGTAGCTGTTTTATGTAGAGATGGAAGGCTCGATCGGCTATTGGTATTGGCCGATATTTCTCCAATTTAGCCGATCTCGAGAGCCGGTCAATGGCGTTAAACAAATGAGCCTAATTTCTGTATTTCCAGATAGCGTTTCATCCAGGAAGAGGAGCCCTCTGTGAAACCCCCTCCAGCCAGCTCCCTGCATCTCCTATATGAACTGCTAGGTGGAAATACACACCCTTTCATTTTCCACAGACTGACTAAAACAGCGGCCTTCCAAGAACAGTTTATAGCGTTTACGGCATGTGCGGAAAGAAAACATTGTCCGTGTGGCAGTGTTTTACTGTATGTGACGCAGACTCATCCAAGGCGTTCTGTAACATCTGTAAAATCAACTTGTTTCGTGGGGAAACCAAAACAAAGACATTTAACACTACTAATCTGATACGGCACTTCAGAGTCACCACGCGGCTGAATACAGTGAGTATCAGCAAACAGCAGAGCTAGCACGTGCAGCTAGCACAAAACAAACAACCCAGAACACCAAACAGACCAGATCTGACCGGTTCCAACAGCACAGCAGCGCAACAGCTAGAGAGCTAAAGGAACCACAGCCAGAGTGATTGAGTTTATAGCTCTAGATAACCACGTTTCAACCATGTTTCATGACTTGCTTGCGCTAATAATAGCATGTAGCCCTGCCGTAGCATACAACCCTGCCCCTAATCAGTATCGGCTATCGGCTAACCACGCTAAAAGGTGATCAGCCATCGAAATCGGTCTTAAAAACGTTCTCTAGTTTTATGTAATAGATTTCTGTGAGGGCACTTTTGGATGCATTAAAGTCTGTAGACGTCTGGTTCCCATCTCCACCACTGCACGTAAGGAATGAAGCATTTCACACTAAACCACTCTGAATTACTTTCTTGCTTCATAACCACTTAACGCTGCTCTAAGTTGGCTGGAATTTCCCTTGTCAGTGTTGATGAGACCCCAGACTAATTAAGGATTATTGCAACGCAATTTACTGTGATAATGATGTTCACGTCTCCAACCTGTGATCAAGCCTTGGCTTTCAGAACTTTTTGTTTACATCTTAGACATTTCAGTATGCCAACATAGAGAAATTTGGGTGGAATTCCCCTTTATTATTATTATGTGTTACTTTATGTTTGTCCTTTTACGCAATGTAAGTGTCTTTTGTCTAACTGATAAGCATAATGTACATATATTTAATACAAATGTATGTATGTATTATTATTACAGAATGTGATGCACTTAGTGGTCAAAATTCATTTGCACACTCGAATATCATGTTGGACCACCTTTATTCAGCATCACAACATTTCGGGTGTGTCTCAAAACCTAGTGAGTGTGTAAGTAGGCTGTCTAGGTAGCAGCTGTTTATATAGGCAGCGTTCTCTCCTCATCTCTCCTCATAAAACAGATTACTGAGACGCTCTAGTTACAGAGAGAGACTGCGTCACGGCTTGTTCCCTCCCACTGTACACTACCGGTGGTTTAGCTGGTTGCTAAGATACCGGCCAGCATCCAAAAGAATCTGCTAATGTCTCGAGTATAAAACTGCCAAAATGGTGAACGACTCGTTACAGAGTTGATAATAAAATACTGTTTTGTGTGATTATATGACAAGAAACACATTAAAACACCAGAGAGAATCAAAATAACTCACATTTTAAAACCACTTCACTGCTCATACCTTCGCCTGCATTGCATCATGGGATTGCTTTAGCAGCTGAGGAAGCGTTCGATGCTTCCTTAAAATGAGGTTTAAATAAGGTTCCTCAGTAGACAGCATGTTTAAGGTATGTAAGAATTGAAACAGCCTACACGTCAGGAGCACGCATGCCATGATGTAAAATGCTGCCTATGTAGACCCTCACTAAGTTTTGAGACAGACCCTCAGTCCTGTCCAGACTTTTTTCTTATCTTGTATTGATGCCGGCAGAGTAGGACATTCATCTCTTGCCCCCTTTACCACTCTTACAATTCTGCTGACCCCAGATCATGACATTGCCTCCAGAGCTTTGTACAGTGGGCAGTATGCATGATAGGCTGCATCCCTCAATTCCCTCAATACCCTAAAACCTCCATCGCGCTGGAATAGGGTCAGTCTAGTCCATTCCACTCCTTTTCTGTGATCAGTCTCACTAACAAACAGTTGTTTAGTCCCAGTCCAGTGAGTTCTCATTACAAAGTGTTCACTACTAAACGAAGTAGTGAACGTTCCACTTCACTGAGTGTTTAAGTTAACTTCTATCACATCATTCAAAATCTGAATGGTGAACGAAGCTGTCATTGAAGCTACTGGTTTAATTATGCGCTGGACGGTGTTGAAGGTGCACTGGACAGTTCTGAAGCCAATTCCAGTCGTTTTAGCTTCTGCTTAGTTGTTTTCTCTGCTATGCAGGACAAAATGGGACCTTTCTTAAACACAGTAGCATCTTTTCCACCACAGAGGGAAACATCTTCCCACATGGTTAGTTTAAAAACGAGAAGCTACTCAGTGCATCAGTTAGGGTTAAAGGAACTGCTGCCAGCTAAACCGAATTAATCACCGCAGTAATTATCCAATCAAAGCCTCTAAAATATCTGAATGCAAACGGTGACTAGGTTTGGCCAGCCAGTGTAAAATCATACAGTGGAAGGGATGAAGTGAGTGAGTTAGAGGAAGAGAGAAGAAGAGAAGAGATTGTTTTTTTCTCCTCCTATCAGATGACATGCCGTTACAAAGCTTCTTAACTCTTTCTGCTATTAACACACGTAACACAGTGGAGCTTTAACACAGATGTGACCCACACACACAAACACACACACACACACACACTGGCATGCAATGCATCATCACAGGCTCCTTTACACGCACACACACACCCAGAGGGTATATAATCCTCCTGAGCGTAATTAAAGAGAACAGCAGTGAAGTAAATGAGGGTCACTCAGTGATCCCAGTTCGCTTGGACACTTTCCATGGTGCACGTTTGCTGCAGTGGCTGCTCTCCAACGCTGCCTCACATTACTAATGAAAACCTGTGGAAGCTGTTAGGAGGGGTCAAAGCCCCCAAAGGTGCCCTCCTCCCTCTTCTCATTTCCTCTCCTGATCAAATCGAATCTGGCCACATTTATCGCGTGGCTATGGTCTAACAATTTCTGAAATTTCATCCAGATCACCGCGTTCCTGGGATTACTCCCTGCTCAGTTACTGTAAATAGCCTAGCAAATAGAAAATGACCAGATTCGATTTTACTGAAGAAAGAAAGAAGAAAGAATTCGGACAGTAAACAGTTAGACGGTACATATGGATGGATGTTTCCCCACATTCTATGAATTGCTTCTGTTGTGTGACAATGCTCCAGAGTCATAGACAGCTAAAAAAAATGTGTATAAACGACAAACAGAGGAGTGCGGATGGGTATGTCTGTGGATTAGAGGTTGGGGATCTGCTCTGAGTGAGTACAGGCAGTTTGGAGGCTGTAGGTTTAATGAAACCATAATGTTTGGGTTCGGCCAAGAAAGAATGGGACCCTATGAGAGGAACGAGGGATGAATAAACGACAAATAGACAAGTACAGGTCAGTATGTCTGTGGATTAGAGGTTGGGGATCTGCCCAGAGTGTGTACAGGCAGTTTGGTGGCTGTAAGTTAAATAAAACCATGAAGTTTGCATGTGACTGTAAAATGAATGGGACTGTATGGAGAAAAAAGAGGGATGAAAAAAAGATAAACAGACAAGTGCGATTTGAAAAAGTAATGAAATTGTGGTCGGGGGTCTGCCCTGAATCAGTGTATGTGAAATGGTGTCTGTCAGTCGAGCAGAAGTTCAGTAGATTGGCGTGCACTGTCCCATCCTATTCATTCTCTATGGGAAAAAATCTGTTGTGGTCCGCAATCCATGCATCCGATCACACAATCAGACCAGACAATCTGGAGTTGGAACCGCGTTGATATTTTAAAACCTCTGGGCCGAGTTAGGCGGTGAAGATCTGGCAGAAAGCAAAAACCTAATAAGAATATAGTAATGCAGAAGCATAATTATGAATTCACATCACAAGACAAGATTCAAAATAAAACTATAACGCCTGTTCTCCAAAAACTCCATTGGCTTCCTGTTCAGCATTCAGTACAAACTTCTTCTATTCACTCACAAATCTCTCCATAATCAGGCCCCGTCCTACCTCACTGACCTCCTCCATTACCACACTCCATCCCGTAGCCTTCGTTCCTCTGAGGCCAATCTTCTGTCCATTCCCATCAGGACTAAGCACCGGACCTGGAGTGATAGAGCCTTCTCCATAGCTGAGCCCTCCCTATGGAATACTCTGACTCCTCAGATCTGTTTAAATTTAAATCTCTCCTCAAAACCCACCTTTTCAGATCTGCTTTTAATCTGTAACGTCACACTTTGTTTATATTTGTACTTTTCTATTTTATTTCTTATTTCATTTTTTTCTGTTTGTGTATGCCCTTCTGCTGCTTGCTCCCATCCCCACTTTTTCGCTTGTTTATTATATATTTTATACGACTGTATCTTGTATTGTGTTGTTTGTAAAGTTGTTTGTAAAGCATTTTTGAGTTTCTTGAAAAGCAATATACAAATTAAACGTATTATTATTATTATTATTATTATTATTAACTACAAATTCTTAAAATAAAAACATTATTAAAGTTATTAGGCTAAAAGTAAAAAGATATTTACATACCAGAGGTGATACAGGCGGAGGTTTGTATCATGTACTTCATGTAATGAGATTCCACGGCATGTAGAACTTCCTGAAGCTGATCTTCTGTATAAGGAGTTTCTCTGCAGGCTGTTTGCTCACTTCAGTAAAGTACAACATTTGAGAAGTAACCTTCTAAACTTCTCTAATCTAAAAATAAACTTGAGTTGTTATCTTTTCCACCAAGCCCTGGAACACATTACTAGCCTTCGAGGAACCATACAGACCTCAGAGTCTCTCAGGATCGTATCGGGAGAGTCAGAGAAATGAAGTGTTTTAACAGAGAAGAAAACTTTAACCATTTTCAAACTGTATGAGATTACAGGACATACAGTATCTACGTTATTCTCCCTCTCCAGCCACACAGGACTGATTACTGTAGCCTCTGAGGAACCAGCAGTGATGATCTTTAAAGCTCTGTAGCAAAAACCTGCAGCATGTTTATGATTATTACACCAGCATTTAACTTTTTAATGCTTTTTATAATATATAATAACACTGTAGTGTCCTATACAGTGAAGTGCCCAAAGCCGCAGTGCCAGCAACTTATAAGATAAACATTAGAATCTAAAATATGTCTATATGTATGAATATGTAAAGAACCATACTTGTTTAAAGTCCTATGTTGTTTTATTTATTTATTTACTAAAACAGTATTTCACTGTTTGTTGCTTCATTATGCTGTTAGACCACTATTGTTAGGACAGTCGAGCTAAAGTAGTGGTTAACCTGCCCCATGTATTTCAGACACCCCCCCACTCCACCACACCTGATTTAGAAGTGCAGTTTCTCATCAAGCAAGGGGCAAGTTTAATGAGTGATACCTCAACAAAGACCCCAAGCCCCCAAAAGGTTGGGAGGGAAGATTATTTTCTTTATAAAAACTATTCATGGCAAATAAAATTCATGTAAAGGTCTCAGGCTCTTCAGCACACGGAATGAATAGGATTGAAAAGTGCACACCAACCTACTGAACATCTGCTCGACTGACAGACACTGTTAAGCCTGCACTGACTCAGGGCAGACCCCCGAACACGAATTCATTATTGGTTCGTCCCGTGCTCGTCTGTTTGTCGTTTTTTCCCCCATCCATCTTTTTCCCCATAGGGTCCCATTTATTTTTGGGCACAGCCAAACCTCATGGTTTCATTTAGCCTACAGACACTAAACTGCCTGTACTCACTCAGAGCAGATCCCCAAACTCTAATCCACACACACATACTGACCTGCACTCCTCTATTTGTCACTTATTCATCCCTCGTTCTCCCATGGGGTCCTATAAAATTTTGGCCAAACCCAACCCTTACGGTTTTGTTAAACTTACAGCCGCTAAACTGCCTGTACTCACTCAGAGCAGATCCCCGACCTCTAATCCACAGACATACTGATCCGGACTCGTCTATTTGTCATTTATTCATCCCTCGTTCCCCCCATAGGGTCCTATAAAATTTTTGGCCAAACCCAACCCTTACGGTTTTGTTAAACGTACAGCCACCAAACTGCCTGTACTCACTCAGAGCAGATCCCCAAACTCTAATCCACACACATCTACTGACCTGCACTCCTCTATTTGTCACTTATTCATCCCTCGTTCTCCCATAGGGTCCTATAAAATTTTGGCCAAACCCAACCCTTACGGTTTTGTTAAACGTACAGCCACCAAACTGCCTGTACTCACTCAGAGCAGATCCCCAAACTCTAATCCACACACATCTACTGACCTGCACTCCTCTATTTGTCACTTATTCATCCCTCGTTCCTCCCATAGGGTCCTATAAAATTTTGGCCAAACCCAACCCTTACGGTTTTGTTAAACGTACAGCCACCAAACTGCCTGTACTCACTCAGAGCAGACCCCCAACACCTCTAATCCACACACATACTGACCCGCACTCATCTATTTGTCATTTATTCATCCCCCGTTTCTCCCATAGGGTCCCATAATTTTTTGGCCAAACCCAACCCTTACGGTTTTGTTAAACGTACAGCCACCAAACTGCCTGTACTCACTCAGAGCAGATCCCCAAACTCTAATCCACACACATCTACTGACCCGCACTCCTCTATTTGTCATTTATTCATCCCTCGTTCCTCCCATAGGGTCCTATAAAATTTTGGCCAAACCCAACCCTTACGGTTTATTTTAACCTACAGCCACCAAACTGCCTGTGCTCACTCAGAGCAGATCCCCAAACTCTAATCCACACACATCTACTGACCTGCACTCCTCTATTTGTCATTTATTCATCCCTCGTTCCTCCCATAGGGTCCTATAAAATTTTTGGCCAAACCCAACCCTTACGGTTTATTTTAACCTACAGCCACCAAACTGCCTGTGCTCACTCAGAGCAGATCCCCAACCTCTAATCCACAGACATACTGACCTGCACTCCTCTATTTATCACTTATTCATCCCTCATTCCTCCCAGAGTCCTATTCATTTTTGGCCAAACCCAACCCTTACGGTTTATTTTAACCTACAGCCACCAAACTGCCTGTACTCACTCAGAGCAGATCCCCAACCTCTAATCCACAGACATACTGACCCGCACTCATCTATTTGTCATTTATCCATCCCCCGTTTCTCCCATAGGGTCCCATAATTTTTTGGCCAAACCCAACCCTTACGGTTTTGTTAAACATACAGCCACCAAAATGCCTGTACACACTCAGAGCAGATCCCCAAACTCTAATCCACACACATCTACTGACCTGCACTCCTCTATTTGTCACTTATTCATCCCTCGTTCCTCCCATGGGGTCCTATAAAATTTTGGCCAAACCCAACCCTTATGGTTTTGTTAAACTTACAGCCGCTAAACTGCCTGTACTCACTCAGAGCAGATCCCCGACCTCTAATCCACACACATACTGACCCACACTCATCTATTTGTCATTTATTCATCCTTCACTCCTCCCATAGGGTCTTATGCATTTTTGGCCAAAACCCAACCCTTACAGTTTCTTTCAACCTACAGCCACCAAACTGCCTGTGCTCACTCAGAGCAGATCCCCAAACTCTAATCCACACACATCTACTGACCTGCACTCCTCTATTTGTCACTTATTCATCCCTCGTTCCTCCCATAGGGTCCTATAAAATTTTGGCCAAACCCAACCCTTACGGTTTTGTTAAACGTACAGCCACCAAACTGCCTGTACTCACTCAGAGCAGATCCCCAAACTCTAATCCACACACATCTACTGACCCGCACTCCTCTATTTGTCATTTATTCATCCCTCGTTCCTCCCATAGGGTCCTATAAAATTTTGGCCAAACCCAACCCTTACGGTTTATTTTAACCTACAGCCACCAAACTGCCTGTGCTCACTCAGAGCAGATCCCCAACCTCTAATCCACAGACATACTGACCTGCACTCCTCTATTTATCACTTATTCATCCCTCATTCCTCCCAGAGTCCTATTCATTTTTGGCCAAACCCAACCCTTACGGTTTATTTTAACCTACAGCCACCAAACTGCCTGTACTCACTCAGAGCAGATCCCCAACCTCTAATCCACAGACATACTGACCCGCACTCATCTATTTGTCATTTATCCATCCCCCGTTTCTCCCATAGGGTCCCATAATTTTTTGGCCAAACCCAACCCTTACGGTTTTGTTAAACATACAGCCACCAAAATGCCTGTACACACTCAGAGCAGATCCCCAAACTCTAATCCACACACATCTACTGACCTGCACTCCTCTATTTGTCACTTATTCATCCCTCGTTCCTCCCATGGGGTCCTATAAAATTTTGGCCAAACCCAACCCTTATGGTTTTGTTAAACTTACAGCCGCTAAACTGCCTGTACTCACTCAGAGCAGATCCCCGACCTCTAATCCACACACATACTGACCCACACTCATCTATTTGTCATTTATTCATCCTTCACTCCTCCCATAGGGTCTTATGCATTTTTGGCCAAAACCCAACCCTTACAGTTTCTTTCAACCTACAGCCACCAAACTGCCTGTGCTCACTCAGAGCAGATCCTCAAACTCTAATCCACACACATCTACTGACCTGCACTCCTCTATTTGTCACTTATTCATCCCTCGTTCCTCCCATAGGGTCCTATAAAATTTTGGCCAAACCCAACCCTTACGGTTTTGTTAAACGTACAGCCACCAAACTGCCTGTACTCACTCAGAGCAGATCCCCAAACTCTAATCCACACACATCTACTGACCCGCACTCCTCTATTTGTCATTTATTCATCCCTCGTTCCTCCCATAGGGTCCTATAAAATTTTGGCCAAACCCAACCCTTACGGTTTATTTTAACCTACAGCCACCAAACTGCCTGTGCTCACTCAGAGCAGATCCCCAACCTCTAATCCACAGACATACTGACCTGCACTCCTCTATTTATCACTTATTCATCCCTCATTCCTCCCAGAGTCCTATTCATTTTTGGCCAAACCCAACCCTTACGGTTTATTTTAACCTACAGCCACCAAACTGCCTGTACTCACTCAGAGCAGATCCCCAAACTCTAATCCACAGACATCTACTGACCCGCACTCCTCTATTTATCACTTATTCATCCCTCATTCCTCCCAGAGTCCTATTCATTTTTGGCCAAACCCAACCCTTACGGTTTATTTTAACCTACAGCCACCAAACTGCCTGTACTCACTCAGAGCAGATCCCCAACCTCTAATCCACAGACATACTGACCTGCACTCATCGTTCGATTGTTTATGTGCAACCATCCTGGTCTCTTTCAGGAAATGCACTTTTCTAGTTAGATTCTAAGACTTTACAACAGGAACTGCACACTTTAGCAACTCTATAGGTTTATTTATAGGCTTATATGCCAACGAAATGATTAAGAATCGGGAAATCAACCGCAGAGAGACAGCAGCGTAAGATTATCTCTCTCACTGGATTTCTAGATGATCTCTTAATGCATGATTTCATTCCTCCTTATATTGCGATGGTGTATTACATGGTGATATAGGATTTGGCGCATGCAGTGCTGAAATAATATGGAAGCGTTTCAGTTGAAAGAGAGGCTGTATTAATATGATGGATGGATTTGCTTTAGCACAGGGTAAAGAGGGCAGTGTAATATCCCCCGGGCCGTGATTCCAGAACACCACCATTAGTTGATTTGACAAAAAACCTTTTCTGTTTATTGCCGTTGGTCAGCCTTCCCTCCCTATTCTATCACTTCTCATCCCTCTTTCATTCTACAAGCATAAAAAAAACTTTCTCCAAAAGAACAAAAAAAAAAAAAAAATCTGCTGAAACAGATGCTAATGCTGGCCAAGGCTCAGGAGTGGTACTGTGTGAGACTGCTCACTCGTTGTGCAACAGCCACATTCATAGGTACATACAGCTGACAAAGTAAAGGTAAAATGTAATAAATGTAGAAAACTTGACCCTTACGAAGAAGGGGGCTAGTTATGCTTTGGGGTGCATCATGTTACTACCATGGTTTAGCTTCATGTGTAAAGAAAAGTCACTGCTGATCAATACCAAGTTCTCCCAGAGGACCTTTATCACATGAAACCACGATGGAAGTGGTCTTTTCCAGGACACAAGTTGTATGTGATGGCCTTCACCAGATCTAAACTTGACTGAACACCTACAAGAAGGACCAGTCCTATCCATCATCATCATCATCAAAAACATGTCTTTTAGAGGAACGGTGCTCCGTCCTTCCAGGGCAGTTCCTGAGAATCGGAAACTAAAGCTGTTTCAACAACTCAGTTTCTTTCAGCAACAGCTTCCTAAGACAATTCAGGTTGATATTTCCTTTCACTTGTTACTCGTCCATACATCTACTCTCGCGTCGAGGCTCTGGTTACAGTCATAGAGAAGACATTAGACAGAAATACAGACTTAGGAATCATTTTATTGCCCTCTGCAATTTCTCAGACAGTTTTGTACAGTAGCTACGAGCTGGACAAACGTCTCAAAAGACAACATTCACCCAGTCTAGAAGTATAGAAGCAATAGTCCAAACTGATCTGGAAGTATGAACCTTGAGCTTGGTTTAAAAAAAAAAAAGAAAAAGGAAAAAGTAAATTCTGTAACATCACATGAATTCGCAGTGAACAGTCACAAGATGTCCATCAACTCACAGTTAACGCTTGTTTCTCACACTCACACACACACTCAATCAAAGACCAGCCCTGAAATCTTATCGCTTAACACACTGCGTCCTTTGTACGATTCCACCCTGAACTGATGTGTAATCCTTCCACAAACATGTTTCATAGCAACTGTTTCAAGAAGACACGTCTACAGTCCGAGCTGTGAGCTAAGCTAACCCTCAGCTTAGCCTGCCTGTTAGCTAGCAAATAATATAAGCTAGATGGCCAGTTAGTTAGCTTAACTCCTGGTTGGGTGGCTCATGTTACCATCAACATAAAAGTCTGTGAGTGGTACAAGAAGGTAAGAGTACTAAAATAAATGATTATGGAAAACTATGACTGTGTAAGTTAGCTAACTAGCTAACCTGGTTGGAAGTGTGGCTGGCCTTGTAACAAAGTCGCTATGTTAAAAATAGGCTACCACTAGCCTGTGTGGTTGGGTAACTAAACATAAACATTACTAATGACCTTATAAAACCCGTTGGTCTGCTGAAGAGTAGATGAGTGACTGGTTGAAATATAAATGGGAATGTTTGAAACACTCAATATGACGCCCCTTTGAGGAAAAGAGCCGGGGAAAATATGATAGAATATGATATGATAGTGTAGAAAGCGCCCCCTTGTTAAAGAAATCCAGAACAAGCCAAAATATTATTAAGCCAAATATTACAAAGCATTTACGAGTTTATCAGTAGCTTTAAATACGTTTTTGAAATCGTGTTTTAAACCTCAGTTTGGAGTATTTTGATCTCTCATCAAAATGGTCTAGCTATCCATTTAATAGCAGTAATCTAAGCATCCTATTATCTTTTGTTTGGAGAAAAACTTAAAAATTATGGAATATATTTTCTGGTTACCTTCCAAAATTAAAGGACGGTCCCATATAAACAGCTAGAAACACTTTTCGCCTTTTAGCTCTGCTAACCCACATTTATTAAGAACTTTACAGTCATGCTTATGGAGTAACAGGAGAACTAAGAAGTAACCTAGCTTTCCATGAACTGGCTCTGCTGACTGTATCTGCCAGAGTTAATTGTGTAAAAGTAATGTCGAGGCATTTCTGTTGAAAAATACTTCTTGTAAATGTTCTTCAGAACGAGGCCTGTCAAACCTCAAAACAGCTACTAGGAAAGAACACATCTGTGGGCGAGCGCTGAATTCTTAGCGCTCTACAAGGATTGACTTTACCCCCGTTCCATTGAAGCACATTGCCTGTGGGATGGTTTATTACTCAGATTATCCACATTGCTCAGATTATCATCGCAGTCGGACCCCTAATGACTAAAATCTTTGACCATTAAAAACAACACTCAGACAAACATCAGAACACTGAGTTTGAAATACTGTGGAAGGTATTGCTGAATGCAGTGACTGAACAAACGGCCATGAGCAGAGGGACGCATGCGCATGTCACACGAGCGTGTCAAACTTTGTTCAGCCCTGCGAGACTAATAACTGATTCTGAACGCTGTTAGCAGCTCATCACTGACGCATAACAGCACCTTCATAGTTTCGGTGTTGTAGCAATGATTTAAAAAAAAAAAAAAAAATAGAGAACACAATTTAAAAGGTTAATTTTGTGGTTTGATGAGAAAAGCTCCTTCACAGATGAACACACAGAGACAGGATTGTTTACAGTGTTGGTGCTAAGTGGCTATAAATCGTTGCAGTCCAATGAAAAACTAGTATCTCCAATATTAGCTTTACAGGAGAATCCAAAAACATACTTTACTTTCAATGGAAGTCAATGGAACCAGAATTTTTTCCAAGCTATTTTGGAGCACTTCTATTGGTCCATTCATCATGAAATGATGACATGATGTTAACAACCATTGGTGTGTTCAAATGATGTAGAAAACTCAAAATCGACAAAAATAGAGATACACGTTCTTCATTGGACAGTGACGAAATATAGGCTGCCTGATACCCGAGATTGAGAAGGTTTTGGTCTAAAACGTGGGCCGCTGGAAAGCAAAACAGACCCCAAAGAACTTCTTTATCACATCTATCACTATTTAACCATTATCAACACACTGGCTAGAAAATGAGCAAGATTTGTATTGTAGACGCCACAAGCGCTGGTTCCGGTCACCACCAGCACCACCACTGCAAAGAAATCAGGCTTAAGTTTTTCTCCAATGCACGATTTCACAACAAATCATTCCACGAGACTTTGTTTACATCTCTACGACATTAAAACGACATCGTCTGCATTCCCCAGAAACTGTCATCTTGCTGAGTTGGTGTCTTCCAGCATCTCTAGGGAATGACCACTGACCTGTTGCTGTTAATACATACTGATAAAAATGTGTGTGCTCCTATATAAAACAAGCATCCTGACTAAATGTTCAATGAGTACACTTACCAAACTCACGACAGCAGCACATACTGTTACACACGCCTGAAGTTCGTTCAAGTAAAGACGTTTTCAAATCAGCAAAAACACTTGGATTACTTCAGATACTCCCAGAAAACTGAGATCACATCACGGTAAGAAAAGTATGCAAACCTATGACGTCTGTAACGATAAAAATCCTGCCCCTACGAGGCGTCCGAGGAATCAAGCAGGACAAAATTCTGTGCATCTGATTGGCTATTAGCAGCAGGGATTCCTACTCCCCACCAATCCTGTTCTTGACTCAGAGGGGTGGGTCAGCAGACTCGTTTAATCGATTTATTTATGAAGCGTCCGCCTTCAGTGATGTGGACAGTGAGGTCCGGGCCAGTTGGGTCCCTCTGGGCTGCAAGCCTGAAAACTTGGCATCCTGCTAAAAAAAAAAAAATCTTAAATTCACTGTTGAATTTGACAGTTCCACAAAATCTGTAATGAGAATCCCTTCATCCTGTGGCTTCCTCAACAGGCTCAGACACGGTTACATTCATAAAAGAACATACATAGAAAAAAAATACAACAGCAGGACCGACGGCTAGCAGGAGGGAAGGTCGGGGGGGTGAATATGTCTTCGTACAGATGGAGGGATAAGCGTTTTTAAAAACTGCTGTAACGTAGCTGCATTCCTGGGGCAAATAAAACATTCGATCCACACTGCAAGAGCAAGGACCATCGAGAGGTCTCTCCTTCATCCGGTTGTATGATTAGGTTCAGACGTTCAGTTACAGGCTTGTCACATGTCCGTTAGAGCGAAGGTCATCCTACTTATGAGCTCGAGTGTGTTGGTTGGCTGGTCTTGCTGTCAGCCGTTCAGCTCGGTCCTTGTCCAGACAGATGCTGCTTATGTGATCTTCTCATGCTGAATCTGATAATAGCAAGCCTGTGAGAGGAGTAAAGGAGTAACAGGAGTAAGTGTATGTACAGTAGGGCTGTGTATGGGCAAGAACCTGGCGATACAATATGTATCGTGATACGACGGTCACGATTCAATATATTGAATATAAGTTGTGTATTGCGATTTTTCAAATCCTACTATATAAACACACCACTATTAGGGGTGTAAGAAAATATCAAAATATGGAATATCGGGATATTATGTTTCGTGATACTGTACGATTCTCAAAAAACAGTATCGATACACAGATTCCTGGCAGACAGTGAATCATTGTGTGTTGTGCTTAAACCTCTGACCACTAGATGGCAATGTTGTAATCCATTTTCAGCTCCACTCCAACATTAACAAGCAGCACAAGGGCGCAATGCTATTGTAAACACTGACAAACCTGTTCATACAGTGGTGTGTTTTAATAGTTGCATTGCTTGCATTATCACAATATATCACAATATATTGAATCATGGCCGCTGTATCACGATACGTATTGTATCGCCACGTTCTTGCCAATACACAGCCCTAACCACTATATGACCAGGTTTGCCAATGGCTACAATAGAATTGCGCCCTTACGCTTCTTGTTAATGTTGGAGTGGCGCTAAAAATGGATTACAACAATGACATCTAGTGGTCAGAGGTTTAAACACAACACACAATGATTTACAGTCTGCCAGGAATCTGTTTTGATACTTTGTTTTTGAGAATCAATACAGTATCACTAAACATAATATCCTGATATTTTTACACCCCTAATGTACAGCAGGTAGTGAAAGTCACAACACTAGTGGAAAATGTGTGTATTTTGAATTACAATGTCAGTTTATTCATTGCAAGTTGTATTATCAGCATAATAATTTAAGTATAACAAGTACAAACGTTTCTGAATGCAAGTATGTCCTAGTTCTGTTTTTAAGGAGGAATAAGACTAACACAAACCCACACAGTCCATAAATTAGCTTAGATGTGAACAGTGGCCTGAAAAAAGATGAAGAATCCTGATTTTAAACGTGATCTCTGACTTCAAACCTCTGCTGCATATGCCTAGATTCAAGTGCATGCGTGTGCATATAGTACCTTTAGTGTGGTAAACATGATGCCATGCTCTCCATGCTGCACACATGGGTCCATAAGGTCCTCTATCAGGCTGACCTCTGAGCCCAAGTTCCTTATACTGATGAGACAAAACAAAAAAGAGCATCAGTGGCACTTGCATGGACCTAGAAGCTGCTTTTTCACAATCTCAGAATCAAACCATTTGGGAAAAGTGTCAAATTGCAATTTTAATCACATAAAAATGTGATTATCTATAAATTAATGCTCTTTACCAGCAAGAAGTTAATGCATTTCTTTAGCTCGAAAAAATGCAGGTTAAATTGCCCCACTTGTTAAGACAATATTGAATATACACTATTACACAGTATTTGCTCGTCTGCCTGAGGGTTTAATATGATGTCGGCCCACCCTCTGCAGCTATAATAGCTTTAACTCTTCTGGGAAAACTTTCCACACAGTTTTGGAGTGTGTTTATGGGAATTTTTTCTTAAGCACACGAGTCACTGATGTTGGACGAGAAGGTCTAGCTCACAGTCTCCGCTCTAATTTATCTCAAAGGTATTCTACTAGGTTGAGGTTTGGAGTTTGGTTCCTCCACACCAAACTCGCCCATCCATGTCATGCAGTCATGTTGGAACAGGAAGGGTCCGTCCCCAAACTGTTCCCACAATGTTGGGAGCATGAAATAGTCCAGAATCTCTTGGTCTGCTGAAGCATTAAGAGCTCCTTTCACTGGAACCAAGGGGCCGAGCCCAACTCCTGAACAACAACCCCACACCATAATCCCCCCTCCACCAAACTTTAAACTACTGTGCTTCTGGCAACCACCAAACCTGCAAATCCAACCAACGAGTCCATCAGATTGCCAGATGGAGAAGCGTGATTTGTCACTCAAAGCTGCTCCACTACTGCTGTGTCCAGATTTCCAGTTCTTTATGATGTGTTCTTTAGTGTATATGGAGATCTAATTTAAAGAAAAAAGCTTGGAGATACCAGGATACCAGATCAGCTCAGGTAGCTTTTCACACAATTTTAAACGACATATAAAAGTGGAAAATATGGCGTGGTTAGTCCGGGTCATCTACCAGGTGCGTCAGTACTAATGCAGTTTAAGAAGAAGGCTATGTCTTTGAGGTGTGCTTAAACATTCATTTGTTTAAACTGGCTGCAGTTCCTTTAAAAAGCTTGAACACACAAATCAGCCCAACATGCTGTCTGCCTGCATGCTGCTGGACACGCCCACCGGTGACTCATCACCTGCTCCATGGGTGATGCTGAGTGATTTTACTGCTTGCAGTGTGCACACAGGGTAGGAGCCCAATCTAATCATTTCATAACAAGAACAAGCAGAGCACACGAGGGATGAGCAGGGCAGAAATCTGGACTAGAACAAAAACAAAACAAAACAATTCCTCAACATCCTCAAGCACAGAAAGACTAATCTGCTTCTCACAAAACAGGTAAACAGTGGCATGGGGGAAGCTACTCTCCATACTGGAAGACTGAAAGTAGCATTGAGAGGTTTAACACTTCATTTAGAAGTGGAAAATATACGAATGCTTGTACATGTAACTCAGATGTCCATAGACCAGTTTAAGCAGCTTGTAGAAACTCTAATATTATTAGTACCAAAACAACTGTTCTTCTGAGGTTTGTCGAAAAGTTCCAGATGCTGCGACACTGCTGGTTATTATATGTGAAAGAGACTGTGGTGGACGTTATATAGCGTCGCTGTTCAAAGAAAAGATGCATCTCCATTTTTGATCATTTTTATTTTTCTACATCATTCGGACAGCTGCCGTTTACAGTGTGTGTAATTTTCATATTTTATAGAACAATAGAAATGCTCCAAAATAGTTTGGAATAGCTTCCATTGACTTTCACTGAAAGTTGTTATCCTTTCCTGTAAAGTTGGCATTTTGGAGATATTTGTTTTTCATTGGAAAGCAACAATATATACAGTATATACACTACCAGCCAAAGGGTTTTAGAACAGTTTTAAAATATTTGGCCAGCAGTGTGTATATATATATATATAGAGAGTCCCATATATATATATCCCAGTTCAAAAACCACCCCGATTCATATAATACCTCACACACACACACACACACACACACACCACACACACACACACACCACATATAATATATATATATGTGTGTGTGTGTGTGAGGTATTATATGAATCGGGGTGGTTTTTGAACTGTAAAAATAACCATAATGTCGTGCTTAGACGACTATCTGGGACATAAGGTGGTGCTCTACAGGGCTCAGACGACTATCTGGGACATAAGGTGGTGCTCTACAGGGCTCAGACGACTATCTGGGACATAAGGTGGTGCTCTACAGGGCTCAGACGACTATCTGGGACATAAGGTGGTGCTCTACAGGGCTCAGACGACTATCTGGGACATAAGGTGGTGCTCTACAGGGCTCAGACGACTATCTGGGACATAAGGTGGTGCTCTACAGGGCTCAGACGACTATCTGGGACATAAGGTGGTGCTCTACAGGGCTCAGACGACTATCTGGGACATAAGGTGGTGCTCTACAGGGCTCAGACGACTATCTGGGACATAAGGTGGTGCTCTACAGGGCACAGACGACTATCTGGGACATAAGGTGGTGCTCTACAGGGCACAGACGACTATCTGGGACATAAGGTGGTGCTCTACAGGGCTCAGACGACTATCTGGGACATAAGGTGGTGCTCTACAGGGCACAGACGACTATCTGGGACATAAGGTGGTGCTCTACAGGGCTCAGACGACTATCTGGGACATAAGGTGGTGCTCTACAGGGCTCAGACGACTATCTGGGACATAAGGTGGTGCTCTACAGGGCTCAGACGACTATCTGGGACATAAGGTGGTGCTCTACAGGGCTCAGACGACTATCTGGGACATAAGGTGGTGCTCTACAGGGCTCAGACGACTATCTGGGACATAAGGTGGTGCTCTACAGGGCTCAGACGACTATCTGGGACATAAGGTGGTGCTCTACAGGGCTCAGACGACTATCTGGGACATAAGGTGGTGCTCTACAGGGCTCAGACGACTATCTGGGACATAAGGTGGTGCTCTACAGGGCTCAGACGACTATCTGGGACATAAGGTGGTGCTCTACAGGGCTCAGACGACTATCTGGGACATAAGGTGGTGCTCTACAGGGCTCAGAAGACTATCTGGGACATAAGGTGGTGCTCTACAGGGCTCAGACGACTATCTGGGATATAAGGTGGTGCTCTACAGGGCTCAGAAGACTATCTGGGACATAAGGTGGTGCTCTACAGGGCTCAGACGACTATCTGGGACATAAGGTGTGTGTACCTCACACACACACACACACACACACACACACACACACACACACACACACACACACACACATATATATATATATGTGTGTGTGTGTGAGGTATTATATGAATCGGGGTGGTTTTTGAACTGTAAAAATAACCATAATGTCGTGCTTAGACGACTATCTGGGACATAAGGTGGTGCTCTACAGGGCTCAGACGACTATCTGGGACATAAGGTGGTGCTCTACAGGGCTCAGACGACTATCTGGGACATAAGGTGGTGCTCTACAGGGCACAGACGACTATCTGGGACATAAGGTGGTGCTCTACAGGGCACAGACGACTATCTGGGACATAAGGTGGTGCTCTACAGGGCTCAGACGACTATCTGGGACATAAGGTGGTGCTCTACAGGGCTCAGACGACTATCTGGGACATAAGGTGGTGCTCTACAGGGCTCAGACGACTATCTGGGACATAAGGTGGTGCTCTACAGGGCTCAGACGACTATCTGGGACATAAGGTGGTGCTCTACAGGGCTCAGACGACTACCTGGGACATAAGGTGGTGCTCTACAGGGCTCAGACGACTATCTGGGACATAAGGTGGTGCTCTACAGGGCTCAGACGACTATCTGGGACATAAGGTGGTGCTCTACAGGGCACAGACGACTATCTGGGACATAAGGTGGTGCTCTACAGGGCACAGACGACTATCTGGGACATAAGGTGGTGCTCTACAGGGCTCAGACGACTATCTGGGACATAAGGTGGTGCTCTTACAGGGCTCAGACGACTATCTGGGATATAAGGTGGTGCTCTACAGGGCTCAGACGACTATCTGGGATATAAGGTGGTGCTCTACAGGGCTCAGAAGACTATCTGGGACATAAGGTGGTGCTCTACAGGGCTCAGACGACTATCTGGGACATAAGGTGGTGCTCTACAGGGCTCAGACGACTATCTGGGACATAAGGTGGTGCTCTACAGGGCTCAGGACGACTATCTGGGACATAAGGTGGTGCTCTACAGGGCTCAGACGACTATCTGGGACATAAGGTGGTGCTCTACAGGGCTCAGACGACTATCTGGGACATAAGGTGGTGCTCTACAGGGCTCAGACGACTATCTGGGACATAAGGTGGTGCTCTACAGGGCTCAGACGACTATCTGGGACATAAGGTGGTGCTCTACAGGGCTCAGACGACTATCTGGGACATAAGGTGGTGCTCTACAGGGCTCAGACGACTATCTGGGACATAAGGTGGTGCTCTACAGGCTCAGACGACTATCTGGGACATAAGGTGGTGCTCTACAGGGCTCAGACGACTATCTGGGACATAAGGTGGTGCTCTACAGGGCTCAGACGACTATCTGGGACATAAGGTGGTGCTCTACAGGCTCAGACGACTATCTGGGACATAAGGTGGTGCTCTACAGGGCTCAGACGACTATCTGGGACATAAGGTGGTGCTCTACAGGGCTCAGACGACTATCTGGGACATAAGGTGGTGCTCTACAGGGCTCAGACGACTATCTGGGATATAAGGTGTTGCTCTACAGGGCTCAGACGACTATCTGGGATATAAGGTGGTGCTCTACAGGGCTCAGACGACTATCTGGGATATAAGGTGGTGCTCTACAGGGCTCAGAAGACTATCTGGGATATAAGGTGGTGCTCTACAGGGCTCAGAAGACTATCTGGGATATAAGGTGATGCTCTACAGGGCTCAGAAGACTATCTGGGTTATAAGGTGGTGCTCTACAGGGCTCAGAAGACTATCTGGGATATAAGGTGGTGCTCTACAGGGCTCAGACGACTATCTGGGACATAAGGTGGTGCTCTACAGGGCTCAGACGACTATCTGGGACATAAGGTGGTGCTCTACAGGGCTCAGACGACTATCTGGGACATAAGGTGGTGCTCTACAGGGCTCAGACGACTATCTGGGATATAAGGTGGTGCTCTACAGGGCTCAGACGACTATCTGGGATATAAGGTGGTGCTCTACAGGGCTCAGAAGACTATCTGGGACATAAGGTGGTGCTCTACAGGGCTCAGACGACTATCTGGGACATAAGGTGGTGCTCTACAGGGCTCAGACGACTATCTGGGACATAAGGTGGTGCTCTACAGGGCTCAGACGACTATCTGGGACATAAGGTGGTGCTCTACAGGGCTCAGACGACTATCTGGGACATAAGGTGGTGCTCTACAGGGCTCAGACGACTATCTGGGACATAAGGTGGTGCTCTACAGGGCTCAGACGACTATCTGGGACATAAGGTGGTGCTCTTACAGGGCTCAGACGACTATCTGGACATAAGGTGGTGCTCTACAGGGCTCAGACGACTATCTGGGACATAAGGTGGTGCTCTACAGGGCTCAGACGACTATCTGGGACATAAGGTGGTGCTCTACAGGGCTCAGACGACTATCTGGGACATAAGGTGGTGCTCTACAGGGCTCAGACGACTATCTGGGACATAAGGTGGTGCTCTACAGGGCTAGACGACTATCTGGGACATAAGGTGGTGCTCTACAGGGCTCAGACGACTATCTGGGATATAAGGTGTTGCTCTACAGGGCTCAGACGACTATCTGGGATATAAGGTGGTGCTCTACAGGGCTCAGACGACTATCTGGGATATAAGGTGGTGCTCTACAGGGCTCAGAAGACTATCTGGGATATAAGGTGATGCTCTACAGGGCTCAGAAGACTATCTGGGATATAAGGTGATGCTCTACAGGGCTCAGAAGACTATCTGGGTTATAAGGTGGTGCTCTACAGGGCTCAGAAGACTATCTGGGTTATAAGGTGGTGCTCTACAGGGCTCAGAAGACTATCTGGGATATAAGGTGGTGCTCTACAGGGCTCAGACGACTATCTGGGATATAAGGTGGTGCTCTACAGGGCTCAGAAGACTATCTGGGATATAAGGTGGTGCTCTACAGGGCTCAGACGACTATCTGGGATATAAGGTGGTGCTCTACAGGGCTCAGGTGATCATTTGCCGCCAAGAAATGTGCAGGGGTCCCGGAGATCACGACAGTACCGCATGCTCAGTGCATGATCAAAGCATGATTCCTAAGGGCATTTGGTGTGGTGACATTTTCAGTATTTAATATACTTTATTAACTTTAGCAAAAATCAAACGGAGATCAAATTAAGTGATGTCTCGTTTACGCCATCCTAAAAATGCAAATTATCATCATAGGCAAAAACGCATGTAAGCTCCAGGTTACTTCACAGTTACAGGAAACAATTAAAAACAGTTGCACACAACATGATCAGTCACTCCTTTTTATAACTACCCAATAATCCCTCTTACTTACTGTCCACTGATTTGATGACATTTTAAAGTATAATGTCATGTGATTTCAGCATTTTAAACGGCTGTTTCATGGAACTAGTTGTTTAGTGAAGCTGCCTGCAACTGTTGTGTCTAAGCTTCAAATGAGTTGCAGGATGCTTTACATTATGCAGCTTAAGTGCACTTGGATATGATTTGATATGATGAGCGGTGTGTTACATACCGAGCACGCAGCACCACATAGAGGAAAACAGGAAACAGATCATCCATGGACCAAAGGAAGTCCTGCTTCAGTAAGGAAAGCACTTCTTGAGTTATCTCCTCAAAGGTCAGCTGGATGACCTGCAGCTTGTCTGAGGGAGTGAATGTTGTGCTAGAGGAACAAAAACAAACAAACAAACATCAAAAACATCACTGCATCTCATTATAACATCATTACCAACCGTACTGCTGTCATTTCCTCTGTATCTCATTATAATGCGGTATTTCTAACCTGATTTGCTGAAGTGTCTCGACAGCTGAGGCAAAACAGACATCTTTAGTGCTGGAGAGAACCTAAACAGACACACACACACATACCAATGAAATTAAAAACAGCTTTCAGGAAAAACAGCACAAAACTAATACTTTGTTTTTACTGATGTTTATGTGGTTGTACCAAAAAAGAAAATTTGCTAATATGCAAATGGCCTCTGTTCTGATTGCCTGTTCTATATTCTGCCTCATTAAAAAGCAGTCTGGGTTGAAATACTAACCCCAACTTACAATGGCTGCCTCTGTGTGTTTCACCATTTCTAAAAATCTGGGTTCAAACTGCTCACAATACACATCGGTTCTCCAGAACTGGTGTTCCAGCAATTTATTCTACATATCAGGTGGTACTATGCAGCATTCTTATGGCACTGTTATAGATACTCAGCTTAATATCATTACTTTCCCCCGATAAGCTTATATAGTCAAATAATCTAAACATCCTAATTATGATATTGACACCACCTCAGGCTTCATAATGTAACTGATAGAAATAATCTAAACATCCTAATTATGATATTGACACCACCTCAGGCTTCATAATGTAACTGATAGAAATAATCTAAACATCCTAATTATGATATTGACACCACCTCAGGCTTCATAATGTAACTGATAGAAATAATCTAAACATCCTAATTATGATATTGACACCACCTCAGGCTTCATAATGTAACTGATAGAAATAATCTAAACATCCTAATTATGATATTGACACCACCTCAGGCTTCATAATGTAACTGATAAGCTTATATAGTCAAATGATCTAAATATCCTAATTATGATATTTACACCACCTCAGGCTTCATAATGTAACTGATAAGCTTATATAGTCAAATGATCTAAATATCCTAATTATGATATTAACACCACCTCAGGCTTTATAATGTAACTGATAAGCTTATATAGTCAAATAATCTAAACATCCTAATTATGATATTAACACCACCTCAGGCTTTATAATGTAACTGATAAGCTTATATAGTCAAATAATCTAAACATCCTAATTATGATATTTACACCACATCAGGCTTTATAATGTAACTGATAGAAATAATCTAAACATCCTAATTATGATATTTACACCACCTCAGGCTTTATAATGTAACTGATAAGCTTATATAGTCAAATGATCTAAATATCCTAATTATGATATTTACACCACCTCAGGCTTCATAATGTAACTGATAAGCTTATATAGTCAAATGATCTAAATATCCTAATTATGATATTAACACCACCTCAGGCTTTATAATGTAACTGATAAGCTTATATAGTCAAATAATCTAAACATCCTAATTATGATATTAACACCACCTCAGGCTTTATAATGTAACTGATAAGCTTATATAGTCAAATAATCTAAACATCCTAATTATGATATTTACACCACATCAGGCTTTATAATGTAACTGATAGAAATAATCTAAACATCCTAATTATGATATTTACACCACATCAGGCTTTATAATGTAACTGATAGAAATAATCTAAACATCCTAATTATGATATTGACACCACCTCAGGCTTTATAATGTAACTGATAAGCTTATATAGTCAAATAATCTAAACATCCTAATTATGATATTAACACCACCTCAGGCTTCATAATGTAACTGATAAGCTTATATAGTCAAATAATCTAAACATCCTAATTATGATATTTACACCACCTCAGGCTTCATAATGTAACTGATAAGCTTATATAGTCAAATAATCTAAACATCCTAATTATGATATTTACACCACATCAGGCTTTATAATGTAACTGCAGCACCGTTTAAGGTGGAACTGGGAAATTTGAATAAGTAGCTGGTAAACAGAAAAAGTTACCAGTCTCTTCTTCAAATGTTCCAGTTCCACCTTAAACGGTGCTGCAGTTACATTATGGAGGCTGAGGTGTTAATATAACAACTGCTGCACCATTTAAGGTTAAACAGGAAAATCTGAAAAAGAAGCTGCTGAATAAGAAGCAGACTTCAGCCTCGTGGTTTTAATGCTGGTAGTATTTTAAGAAGGTTTAAGCTATCAGAGCATGTTTCATGCACAGAGCTACTGATAATAATGCACTACAGTCGAATACTGTTAACAAGGATTCTTCTTCTTCCAGCTGGTGCTACAGCGGCCCCAGATTTAAGCTCCTGCTTTAACATAAAAAACGTGACGCATGAAAGGCGCTCTCTGCTGCCTGTAGCAAAAGTGCAGCCCTACATAGAAGTCTCTGTTGGGAGATGATTTGCTGCTATATAGATATGAAGGGTTTCCTCTGGGTACTCTTGTTTACTTCCACAGTCCAAACAGATGCATGTTAGGTTGATCGGTCACTCTAAATTGCCCGTAGGTGTGGGTGTGTGTGTGAGTGTGTGTTGGCCATGCGATGGACAGGTGACCTGTCAATGTCCACCCCGCCGTTACGATTGCAGTTACAGGTTTCTGCTAATAGGTCCCACTAAATTTAACATGCTGCTCCTTTAACTCAAGCATTAAATTTCTTCTATAAATCACTGCTAAATCTGATCTACATCTAAAGCACCAGTCAGACAGGATTAGCTTTGCTCAAATGTGCAATGTCTGCCATTTTTGTAGCACTGAGATGCTAGAAAAAGCATTTACTTGGTCTCTGTGGCGTAGACCATCAGACAGCTAAAAATGATGTTGGCTGTGAACTCCCACGCTAACGACAACACTACTGGCACTGTGCGTTCACTCCAGACAGCAACACAAATAGTTAGGGTCAACAGAATAATTCTAAATGAAATGCTTGAAGGCGGCGGTGGTGTAGTGGTTAGTACGGTGGTGTAGTGGTTAGTATGGTGGTGTAGTAGTTAGTATGGTGGTGTAGTGGTTAGTATGGTGGTGTAGTGGTTAGTACGATGGTGTAGTGGTCAGTACGGTGGTGTAGTGGTTAGTATGGTGGTGTAGTGGTGAGTACGGTGGTGTAGTGGTTAGTATGGTGGTGTAGTGGTTAGTATGGTGGTGTAGTGGTTAGTACGGTGGTGTAGTGGTTTGTACGGTGGTGTAGTAGTTAGTATGGTGGTGTAGTAGTTAGTGTGGTGGTGTAGTAGTTAGTGTGGTGGTGTAGTAGTTAGTATGGTGGTGTAGTGGTTAGTATGGTGGTGTAGTGGTTAGTATGGTGGTGTAGTAGTTAGTATGGTGGTGTAGTGGTTAGTATGGGGTGTAGTGGTTAGTACGGTGGTGTAGTGGGTTAGTACGGGTGGTGTAGTGTTAGTATGGTGGTGTAGGGTTAGTATGGTGGTGTAGTGGTGAGTACGGTGGTGTAGTGGTTAGTATGGTGGTGTAGTGGTTAGTATGGTGGTGTAGTGGTTTGTACGGTGGTGTAGTAGTTAGTATGGTGGTGTAGTAGTTAGTATGGTGGTGTAGTAGTTAGTATGGTGGTGTAGTAGTTAGTGTGGTGGTGTAGTAGTTAGTATGGTGGTGTAGTAGTTAGTATGGTGGTGTAGTGGTTAGTATGGTGGTGTAGTGGTTAGCACTGTGGTGTAGTTGTTAGTATGGTGGCTGTTCTGTGTGGAGTGTGTATGTCCTCTCAGTGCTTGAGTGGGTTTCCTCTGGGTACTCCGGTTAACTCCCACAGTCCAAACACATGCATGTTAGGTTGATGGGTCACTCTTAATTGCCCGTAGGTGTGAGTGTGTTGGCCATGCAATGGACTGGCGACGTGCTCATGGTGTTGCCCAATGATGCTGGGATTGACTCCGACTAGCGGGATGAAGTGTAAGATAATGGATGGGTGGAGAAATGGGGGTGAAAGCAGTGCATAAATCATTCACTACCATCTCTAGTCATTTACGCTGAGATTTCTCTTTCCTGGTCATACTGTCAAACCGTACAGACGCCCTGTGGTGAACTGGCCTCAGCTCATCTCGCCATGGAAAACTAATCCTGTCTGAACAGCAGCTGGAATGATTGAAAACAGTGCAGACGGCATACTCACCTGCTGCTTTTCTCCATGTACTGTTACAGCCACAGGCCAAAATTTCCTACAAAAATAAACTCACTGGTTACTGACAAACATACAGCATAGATGCTACACATTCATTAGTCTGCATGAGCGTATGTCTCACTGTTGCACTCCGAGAAAGGCGAGGAGAGCGAGGTCCGGCTGTTTGTTGAGCCTTAACACGCACTCCCAGTACACATCGTCTTCTTTCTCCTTTTCCAGAGCGTACAGTGTGAAGAGAGAGGGGAAGAGCCGCGGCAGCAGTACAGGCAGGAGCAGCGCTGAGCTACTGACTACACGCCTGCAGAGGAAACCACGCACTCATTAAACTCTGCTCGTACTGGAGGTGCAAATCTCTGACCTCACAATGGCTAAGTTTACATGCAGAGAATTTCTCCAATCTGATTGAATTCATTATTATATTATACGATTATAGATTAAGACTAAGGTGTTTATGTGCTCACTCAACTCAATCTGATGAAAATCTCTGTTTACATGCACACTAGGGGTGGGCGATATGGCCCACAATAATGTCACAATACTTCATGGTGTTTTTGCAATAACGATACTTTTGGCAATATGACAAAACATTGAATTAAAAATAAAAAAATCAAGAATACACTACAGCAACAGAATGAAAATGAAATATTATTGCATACGATATGATATGGCACACCGCTGAGATATAAAAAAACACAAGAATTTTTATCTAATTGTAACAGAAGTCAATGATCCAGAATGTCACGATACTAAATAATGCACTCCAGATATCTCCATATATCCAGGACTGAAGTAAAGTGAATGATACTGGACAGATAAACTCTGTCTCTAGTAGATATATAATGGGAAATGAGAAAAGTGTAAATTTTTCTTTTGCTAAAAACAGTAAAAAGTAGTACAAGTGATGCGATAATTATTGATATGGCACGATATTTCAGGGTATATTATCGTTCACAATATTCAAAAATGTTGGCCATATTATTGTGTATGATACAATATGCTACACACCCCTAATGCACACTACAAGTAATTGAATCCAAATGACGCGCATGTGTAGAATACAACTTGGTGTAAACGTTACCATGACAACGAACATCAAGCGAGTTTAGAGTGAGACCAGCAGAAGTGTGTTACCTGAGTTTTAAGTTGGCTCGTGTTTTTAATTGCTTTAAAATTATGGCAGACTCCGGAAAACATAGTTCACATACAGAAGGGGTGCGACGCCCTGTAGCAAGGGGTTGATCTCCCAAAAATCCCTCCCATAGTTTCGTAAAGCAGGAAGGTGGACGGATCGGAGCCCATTTTACCATCCAGCTTTTTAGCTTTGTAATACGCAGATTTGAGAAACTTGCATCTGTTTTTAATTTGCTCTATAGTTTGTGTAAACTCACTGTCGTTCATTTGCTCGTATATTTGTCGCGAGCTTTATGGCCAATCCATTCTACTAACTCATTTTAAATCTTTTAAGGTTTGAAGCATAAACTTTGTCTCTTCTGAAGACCAGTCTCTACCTCCCGCCATGCTGAAACTTCCTCTATGACGCAACTGCACAGGCGCAGAACGTACTTAAACTTTCCGATTGGGAATGTAATCGGATACAGGCGTTAACACGGCTATTATTCTTCTATTAAACAGATTATTTAGGGGTTACCCACCTCCTTCAATCGGATAGAAATTGTAATGACCTCAATCGGACTAGTCTATTCGGATTGAGGTGTACACATGGACATATTTCATTCCGATCAAGCTATTAGTCTGATTATTAACAGATTATCTGGCTGCATGTAAACGTAACCAATGAGTAGATTTGATTTGATTTATGAGATCTCTAAAGAGGATCCTCACCCTGGTTTTGGAGACTCTATTTTGGTTCCATTGGAGTCAGATTCTTTCTTTTCATTTGGAGCCTCAGCCAGCAAGCCCCCTTCCTCAGGTAGATCAGGAAAGAGGAACCTAAAACACACACACACACACACACACACACACACACACACACACACACACACACACACACACACACACACACACACAGGTCAGCTCAGGCTGGAATTTTCATTGTGGTTACATAAAATCATGCGCAGCCACCGAGAGACACACCTGACAATCTGAAAGATGCGGCTGAGGTAGGATTTGATCTCGTTAACAGCCTGCTGCAGCAGCCTGCGGTTCGCTCCGACACCCACATACGTCATCCGGTACACGGTTACCAGCGTCTCCAGCAATCTTCCCAGAGGGTGCAGAGGGGTGTCACATGCCTGGGGATGGAAATTTCAGCTCAATAGTATACAGAGGTATTCAGCTCTGGTCCTGGAGTGTCCGAGCCCAGCAGAGTGTGACATATTCCCTACTGTTACAACATATCTACAAACCTGGCAGTTAACAGAATAGTTAAACCAGCAGCATCAGAGCAGAGGAATCACCAAACTGTGCTGCGGCCAGCTAAGCTCTAAGTGTGACTGTAGCCTGATATAATTGAAAACTTCCTTTACATTCACATTTACAAGCTACTAAAATGCATATGGCATACAGTAGAGCTCAATTATTCATTCATTTATTCAATTACTCATTAAACTTATTCTAGACGTAGGATAAGACTGACCTTGATGAGGTAGCGGCGAATGTTGTGGTATTTCTCCAAGGTAACAGGCCCGATATGCTGAGGGATGAACTCCAAACTCTCCAGGGTTTTGTTATGGGAACGACTCATTAGCTCAGGACTGAAACACATGTACAAACTCAGTAAACACTGTGCTTCTAGTGTACATACACCAATCAGTCAGAACATTAAAACCACCAAGTATAACCAAGTATATCTACACTCAGCTTCTATTTTATCAGCTCCACATACCATCATATCATCTGTTTCTATGTATACTTGGCTAGCCTGTTCATCAATGGTCAGGACCCCCAACAGGACCACCACAGAGCAGGTTGATTTGAGGGGGTGATTATTCTCAGGACTGTAGTGACACTGACATGGTGGTGGAGTGTTAGTGTACATTGTGCTGGCGTGCGTAGATCAGACACAGCAGAGCTGCTGGAGTGTTTAAACACCTCAGTGTCGCTGCTGGACTGCGAATAGTCCACCAACCAAAACTATCCTGCCATCAGTGTCCTGTGGGCAGCGTCCTGTGACCACCGATGAAGGCCTACAGCTTGACCCAGATGAGCCACTGACTACAATATGATGGGAGTGTCTGATAGTGTGAAAAGTGAGTGGACACAGTTTTTAAAAACTCTGTCTGATCCACACATACCAACACAACACACACTAACACTCCACCACCATGTTAATTTAAATATATTATGTTAAATACAGCAAATCAATCAGGGTGCATTAAAATGTGCAGAAACATGTTCTCTGTAGAGGATGTGTAAACAAAACATCTAATGTGACCAGGGGTGCTTGGAGGTTTGCATACAACTCTGTGTACCTGTCTCTGTGCTGTCTCCTGTTGACGGTCAGCGCTATAGCGATGTTGTCCCAGGCGATGCTGACTTCTCCCTGCCCTGGCGAGTCACAGCCGAGTCTGCTCCAGCACTCCCCAAACACTGCCTTCCACTTCTCCTCTGAAGGCACAGACAATCGCCCCAGCTTACTGTGGAAACACGCACATACACAGGTAATTAATTACATTAACAGATACAAAAAAAATGTATATATATATATATATATAGTATATATATATATATATATATATATATATATATATATATATATATATATATATATATATATATATACATACACACACACACACATACACATTCAGTTACTGTACAGTCAGGGTTCCCAATCTTTTTAGGAAATCTATTTCCAGAACATAGAACATCCTTCATTAGATGTCATCCTTAATATTGACGTCAACAATACAACTCTTAACCAATAAGGTAAACAAATCTTAATATGATATGGTACTACAAAGTTTAAATTTTATATAAAACGTTTGCATACAACTGTATATTAGGACAGGGAAATACAATGGTGTAGAATTAGCATAGACAGAAGTGACATTAGCAATTATTGAATTGTTCCCACCAATAATTTGATCCCCTTCAAAAACAACCCCAAAAAAACAATTGGTCAACGTCTTCAGTTACTGTCCTCACTCCCAGTGCTCACTCTCACAGTCAGAGCAGACCCACACTGCTCCACAACCCACCACACTCACTGCGCATGCCCAAAGCCGCCCCCATCTACAGAGCAGGATGTAAATATAAATGCATCTTAGATAGATAGATAGATAGATAGATAGATAGATAGATAGATAGATAGATAGATAGATAGATAGATAGATAGATAGATAGATAGATAGATAGATAGATAGATAGATAGATAGATAGATAGATAGATAGATAGATAGATAGATAGATACTTTATTGTTTATTTGTAGTTACAACATATTTGGGGTGTTTTTACTTACTTTTGTCTCTCCCACAACGTTATTCCTTCAAATACACGCAAATAGACCATTATGTAAATTAGGCCATTACGTCATTTAGCAACTTCTAGCGAATATTAGGACAGCCAATAGCTATTTTCTTTACAGAGCAGTTGGCAACAGTGTGTGGGAGACACATGGGTGTGAAAAGCGAGTAAGGATGGCAGCAAAAAAGAAGCTATACATAAGGAGCTATTTTCCAAAGAAACGTGTAAGTCACTTCTTACTAAGTCTAGTGCACTAATGAAATGAGTCCATCATAATAACATGAATGGTGAAGCTAGGCTTTGGCACACAGCATGCAGCATTCAAACATCATCTATAGCTATGAAGAACATGCTTTAGAAATTAACTGTACAGCAAACTGCCAACTGTCACTTCTCTTACAGTCTCTAACTGTTACAATTTTTTCTGGGATTCTTACTTTGGTTTTGTGGACAACAGCACCAGGTTATGCAGTGCTGCATGTATTAACCCTGATTTATGAAACGGGTTTAATTCCACTATAGCTAAAGTAAAGTGAATACTCATTGTTTATTGGTTAGAAAGTGGCAACAGCATCTGGATGAAAATATGTCTTGTACTTTCATGTAGTATATCAATCAGTCCTTTATCGTTTTATCACGGAGCAAAGAGAAAATGGGGGCGGGGCAGTAGATTCATAGATCCCCACCAATGTCAAAAGCAAATCAATGTCTTTGGCGCAATATGAACTCAAACCTATATCATGACATTTTTCACCAACACAGAATGTTACACTATAAGAACACTCACTTTTTCAGTTCTGGTACACATACATGCGTGTATCTGGAGCGTCTACTGACCCGCAAATTGTGAAACAACCCAGTCAGTTTTTTTGTGGGCTGCCTAGTTTGGAGCACAAGGGATTCAACAAGCTGTTGAGATTTGGCTCTCCTTCCTATGTCAAGTGGGGACTCATTAATGTAATACCACCCCGATCTGATTTCTTACAAGCACTGGTGTCGCTAGCAATATGTGGTACAGTCAGTGTTTGGCTGCACCTCACGGATAAGGTTTAAAGGCGTTTAAAGACAGAAAAAACTTAAACGTGTGTGCTGACCGCTTGGTGAAGTTGGCTTCTTGCTCACATTTTCTTCTTTTTCGGAACGAGAAAGTTCAAACAAGACGTAAGGCAAATAAGGCGTCAACTTCAGCTCCAGCTGTGTGTGTCAGACTGTTTTTCCAACCTGTTAGTACAGCACAGCACTGGCAACAACACTTTTACTAAAAGGGGGATCAATGACAAATATATTTGGCTAACCTGCAGTTGATGGAAATGTAACTATTTTAATAGTTTTAGTTTAGTTTAATCTTTAGCATTTAGCTAAAGGTATATGTAATAATTAGGGCTGTATATTGGCAAGAACTTGGCGATACAATACGTATTGTGATACAGGTCACGATTCAATATATCGTGATATACTGTGATATGGCAAGCAAAGTGATTATATTATGATTTTTCAGATTTCAAAACTATTAAAACACACCACTATATGAACAGGTTTGTTAATGCTTACAATATCATTGCACCCTTGTGCTGCTTGTTAATGTTGGAGTGGAGCTGAAAATGGATTACAACACTGCCATCTAGTGGTCAGAGGTTTAAACACAACACACAATGATTTACTGTCTGCCAGGAATCTGTGTATCTATACTGTGTTTTTGAGAATCAATACAGTATCATGAAACATAATATCCTGATATTCGATATTTCAATATTTTCTTATACCCCTAATAATAACAGAAATGTAATTTTCTAGTAAGATCTTGCAGGATACACATAAACATTAAAGCTATTTTTTGTGTTTGTTTGTTAGTCTGTAGGATGAACTTCATCTGATCAATACATAAATAACATGAGAGTGTACTGGTGTGGGACGCCCCACGGAAAGGTGAGTGTCCTACTGAGTGTCTTATTATAATCTAAGGCAACAGGCACTGAAACTGGCTGTTCGGAACAGGGCTGTTTAGACAGGGTGAGAGGGAAGCTGTGGTGCTTCATCCCTGTAGTGTTTTGAACAAAGGAAACCGTGTATAAACGTGTCACCTTTCAGCTGTTCAAGTTCATGTTTGTTTCTTGGGGAGGGCTTACCATGGTATATAGTTAAATCTATATTGTGGCATAATGTCACACCGGTATTTACATTCATATCAACGTACAGTGTGTGGCTCTTTTCCTTGTCAGAGTCGTACAGGTTAGGTTTGTAGTAGGACCCGGAGATCTTCAGGCCAGTTCCCCAGACTCCACTGAAGGAACCCTCAATGTAATCGCCGTTAGGCATGGTCAAAGTGCCCTGCAGAAAGAGCATGTGTGAGTCACACAGAAAGAAACTGTGTATACGTGTGTGAGTGTCTGCCGTTTGTAACCTTTCCACTCAGAGTCCAGTCATCCGAGAAATCCCCCTCAAACGTAGTGTCATCTTCTGAAAGTAACACACCTGTACCCTAAAAGTGTGAGACAAAGAGAGAGAGAGGCGTTGAGAGGGAGAGAGAGAGAGAGAGAGAGAGATGAATGAATAATTTATGCAGTGACAGTTGCTGCACACCTCATGTAGTGCTTCTGAAAACAGAATATTGAATTTGGGACTCACCATCATCTTGTTGTTGCTGAAGGCCCCCTCATAGTACAGACCAAACTGAGTGACAATGACTCCATTCCCTTGCCTCTGATCATCCTGCCATAAACCCATGTACTTCTCCCCTCTGACACACACACACACACACACACACACACACACACACAAAGAAATTTTAGCTCAAAATTCTCCAGCAAACCCAAACAATGTGCTGACATATCGTTAGTTGTTGATGACTGAATATAATATTGATTTCTGGAAAGTTCTGTCCTAGTTACACTAGATTTGAAACACTTGATCACTCTCTGCTGCAAAGTATAGCAGTCAGCTATGAATGCAGGAGACGAGCCATCAGAATTTGCTCTTGCAAACAATCAAAGGTGTCCCACTGGGACCTATCCTAGGCCCATGTCATTTTCTATTTATGTGTATAAATATAGGTATACAGGCTGATCACAGTGTTGAACTACTAAATCTGTTTCATTATTCAGCCGCCTATAATATTCAAAAGGCACTCATCAGTTTCAAACCTATGCTTCAGACTGACTAAAAGTCTATGCTGTTATCCGGTGCCTTAAGACTTAACAATAAAAAAAAGATCACAGGCAAGCTGATGTCGGCTCTAAATCATATACTGCTGCTTTGAGATCTTCTCTCACCTTGTAATATCATCAAAGACTCCATAGCCGGTTTTCTTGTCATGCAGCCATTGGCCAATGAAAACGCTGGGGGAAGTGGAGTTCAGTTTGCCACTCCTCAGCATGCCGTGGCCATGACGCATGTTATCCTGAAACGAGCCTTCGTACACTTCACCTGTAGCATACCTGCAAACACATATTTTCATCAGTGTTATGTTTAATACTGAAAGTTAATAATAATAATAATAGCTTGTCTAGCAAATGAAGCACCGTCCGGAATTTGGCTTCTAGGGTGCGTCTATGTGCTTAGCAAGCAACTGTCTATTTATACAATAATACAACATAGTACTAGCAGATCCCCCCACAAGGAAGAGCCAATATCATAGAAAACCACACCTCCCTCACCTTTTTTGCAACAAAAGAGTGGCACGTAATGCAGTTCTTTGAATTATTTTTAGGTTTTATAACATATCATTCACTCTCCAGTGCGTACAGTCCATAATGTCACTGTCTAAAGAAAAAACCATTATCTCAAAAATAGTAACTTCACAGGAGAGGCCAAAAACTGTATTGACCCTCAATGTACGTCAACGGAAACAGAATTTTGGAGCATTTCTATTGGTCCATTCACCAATACACTTTGGCAGAATATTAAAAAGTAAAAATGAGATGCATGTTTTTTAGAACAGTGCAATATACAGAAACTACGCTGAACTAACAGACCTTTTTGAACTCTTTATATTTGTACCTACATGAAAACTTTTCAGCCCAGCTCACTACTTCATGCTGACATCATAAGGAATCGTTTACATTCATCGATCTTAAAGGTACAGTAACTGAAATAGCCTGTTTACTTGTAAAGTTAAAAGATGTTGGTACGTGGTAATTGTTGCACCATTATACTGTAGATGTGACAACAATAAAAAAACCAAGACAAATATAAAGACATGTGGCCTTTAAATAAGACATTTATCTACTGAAGGGAGGGTCATTATCAAGTGGGGGAATTTTTTTTATGCAATAAAAACCCAAAGCCAGCAAAAAACCTCATGCTGTGCTCATGCTTTTTTTCTTGCTGTGGATGACCAATGTAGCTTAAACCAAACGAAGGGAAAGATCCAGTGAGTCTAAATAAGTCTAAATATGTCCATGAGCAAAACAACACGGTTTTTCAGGTGGCCACTGTGTCCCTGCACGCTTAAAATCCCCCTCATTTTGTCATAGATTTGATCTACATTTTTTAAAATATTATGTAGCAATATTACTGACATTTCTTCTTCAACAGGATCTGCCTACTTCTTTATTTCCCTTTAAACATCAAAACTCATAAATATCTAAAGGAACAGATTTAATTATTTAAGACGAAAATTAAAGCCTGAAAATTTTAAATACATTTACAGCCTCGTCCACTTAGAAATAAAAATATCTCATCTTTGTCAGGTGATGCTTATTAGACTCCTATGTGTCTTTTAAAACATTAACAAATGAGAAGTACTTGAATTAAGTACTCCCAATTTAAGACATCAACGGATCAGTTTGTGTGCTTCTATGAGTCGAGACAGAGTTTGACACTCTCTAAGCAGCGGCTCTCCCTACAGAACGTGGATGGGATCCAGCAGACTTACTACCTATATTACACACGTATATATTCTATAGTAGATTCGGCCGGAGCGGCTGCCAATGCTGTGCTGTGAGTTCAAAAGATCAAACTGCGCTAGACTTTTCTTGGGACCTGGTTGCAGCTAGCCTAACTTACCAACCAGTACACCTCAGTTCTCTCGTCAGTTAACCACTAGTGTACACTGTACATTGATTTTTTTTCAAGAATGTTTGTCAGGCACTGCTACTAGAATACAAAAATATATTTAGGATTTACCTTGTTTGTAATTTCTCATTAAAATGTGACCTCTGTTCATTTTTGCACAACTGTCTGTTTTATTGACTGACCCAAAAAACACTTCTTGACTGCTTGACTCGGAGAATCCCAGTTGATTGACGGGTCTCTGGCTGGTGATTCGACATGCTGAGATTGAGGGGGCAGTCCTAAACTGCATCACCACATCTATTTACAGACTGTCCTAAGCAGCTGGCTTTGGCTTTTCTTTTGCACTATGACTACTGGATGCCCCTCCAAATTTAGTGTTAAGAGACCAACAACCCCCGACACCCAACGCATACACACACACATATACCTGAAGGTCCCGAAGCCGTGCATTTTCCCATCCTTCCAGTGGCCTTGGTAGTGATCATTTTTGTTAAGGGTCTTGTTAGGAACAATATAGTCGCCGTAGCTGAAGAACAAAAACAACAATTAACTTTCTGTCTATGTTTTATTTATCATAAAGCTGGTAATGAATAATTTGTGATATAGTGAGAGTCAAGTGTGCAGCAGAGTGTGACTAACCCGTCCTCAAGACCATTCTTAAATGTTCCAGTGTACATCCTACCATCTGGCCATTTCAAAACACCCCTGCAAACAGAATAATAACAAAAGTTAATAATAAAAAAAATAATAATTATAATAATAAAAAAAGTTGCACCTTGTCATGCACTCACAATCCCTTTCCAGGACACCCACCTGCCATGGGGTTTGCCTGCCACCCAGCGGCCCTCATATGTGGCTTCCTTCAGCCTGCTGTCCTTGTAAAAGGTGTAAGAGGCGGTCCGGGAGATGGGCGGGTCGGCTCTCATCATCGCGCCCGGGGTGTCCAACCCTGTTCCACTTAGCGCCTGCTCCACTGCCTGGTTGATGGCACGCAGCCACTTGGCCTAAAATCATGAAAAATGTAACCGTAGGCTGCAGAGGTCACTTGATACGACCAAGAAAACATACAGGAATGAAATAATGCTAATCATTCAATAATAAGATTTACTGATAAATAGCTAAATAGACAAGTAGCTCGTCTAAGAGGGTCTTAACAGTGTTTACTGTGCATAATTACAAATAATAACACACTTATTAGTGATTTCTCTGTAACAGACCTCCTGTGTACTAATACAGGTCATAATGAATAAGACTTAAAACATATTGAATAAACCAAGTGCCTATTTGGGGCTTTACTTCAGGCCTTACGTGACTTTGAACATTAAGCTAACAATAAGTTCTTATCACTTGTGATACAGATATTGCACGTCTGAGGGGGGCTACCTTTTCTGACGGTGAGGAAGCCAGCAGTGTGAAGCTCTCCTCAGGCGAGGTCACCTTTAACCCGTACCTGCACACCACAACACACGTTACATAATCACACAATTCTAACGCAGCCTTCAGCAAAGAAAGCATTCAGATGAACACACTCACAGGCCAGCGTTCTCCTCCGATATAGGCTCCACCCACAGAGTGGCCAGAGGGAAGACATGATGAGTGGAGAACTGAGGGAAAGGAAGGGAAGCAGAGAGTAAGAGTGAGAGATTCATTCATATGCACAACGTTTGGCTGCTGACAGTCTTCATTAGTTAAGCAAATACTGTATTGTAATATGCTGACTGTGCAAAGCATTCCAAAAACATATCATCGGCTTTAATCAGTGGCATGCTTGCACATTTACTCGCAAGCACTATATACATATATCCAACAAGTAAACATACATACATACACACTCAGGCTGCACAATATATAGCTCGTCAAGGCAATTAGTGTCCTCTGTAATATGCAACGAATGCACGTTACAGCGGTTTTCTTTCATTACAGAAAAGAAGGCCATTTCTAGACATGAGACTGAAGTACAGAGACTGCCCTGCCTCAGTCAGAGACTGCCCTGCCTCAGTCAGAGACTGCCTCCACCAGTGCAGTTTATAAAACTTTGCCATCCAGACTTCAAACAGACGTTCTCTCAGCTTTTCTTTGGTGTTTAGTTTATTAAGCTGTAAATACTGTTTGACCAGAGGAGGATGGGTCTCCCCTTGTGAGTCTTGGCTCCTCCCAATGTTTCTACCTCCAGTCTGATGGAGTTTTTCTTTGCCACTGCTGCCTCTGTCTTGCTCACATGAGGATATATATGTTGTAACTGTCTGTTTTCAAACTTCTGTAAAGCTGCTCTGTGACAACACTGTTGTAAAAAGCGCTATATAAATAAACTTCAATTGAATTAAAATATATTGGCTTAAATTTGGCTTGTAAATGTTTGGGAGAAAAACAAAACAAAAAAAAAGCCTAAATTTGGGAGACACAGCAATAAGCAATAAAAAAAAAAAACAGGGATAGTAAAAACATGCCGATTAAACATTGTTAAGGCTGCAGTATCATTTAATCAAACTAACAAACTTGCTAGTTCATTAGACAAGCTCTGCATGAACAGGTTTCCGGGACGAGTGAATGGCATATTTTTTAGGTGAAAACAACGTTTATAGAATGACTGTTTTGAGCAGATTCACAGTTGCGAACGCGTGTAACTGCTAATGTATGTAACACTACAGCAGATGCATGAATGTTGAGTAGATTTTTTTTTTTTTATTACATCAGCTGTTAATTACATCAGCTCAGGGGCAGGCGTGGTCATGGTCTTGTGACCGGAAGGTCGCCGGTTCGATCCCCGGGACCGGCAAGTCATGACTGTAGTGCCCTTGAGCAAGGCACCTAACCCCAACAGCTCCCCGGGCGCCGTGGATAAGGGCTGCCCACCACTCCGGGCACGTGTGCTCACCGTTCACTAGTGTGTGTATATGTGGGTGTTTCACTGCACGGATGGGTTAAATGCGGAGGTCAAATTCCGCTGTGTGTAAACACATGTGGCTAATCGTAGTTCTACGTTCTACATTCTAATCATTTCAAAGCTCTTTATATAAAAATTGTAAACGGATACACAGCATTTTGGAACATATAGTGTTTGCATCGCAGACCAATAAAGAAAAGAAATATACATAGAATTATTAGTTTGTTGTTGGCTTACTGCTTTTCTGACAACCTGTAATGTCAGTGGCACTCAGTAATTCATTACTTTTATTATTTTGTCAGTAATTAATTACTTTTATTTAAACTTTGTGTAACAGTGAATGGTGCTTTTGTTTTTTGCTTTTCTGGGTTGTCTGACTAAAGGAGACGTTCCAGTTCTGTTTAACTACATGGCAAAAATCTGTGGGCTTGCACACTAATATTATTCATAGTTTCTAATATTATCACAATATCCAACAGTACTGGACAGCGAATGTAATGTCCACAAAGCGCAGCTCTGGTTCCTCATGCCATAGACTTAAGACTCACATACTCAGGGGGACAAAGTCAGCATAATATAATGTATCACAGATGAGACATCAGGCAAGATAAGGTTAACTTATCTAGCAAAGAAGTGTGCTTTATTACAGACTGCTTTATCACTGCGGTCAATATGACTGATACAGACTGTCAGTGTACATTTAAGATTTTGACTTCACAATCCCAATATGTTGCAATAAACCAGCAATTTATTATATATATTATGCAGCCATATCACACACACACAAATAATATACAGTACTATACAAAACCAGGAGTAACTGGAGAACTAGAGGAAGAACTCAAAAGTTAAGGGGCCTGTCAAAGGGCACTACTAACACATGGACTTTGTCTGATAGACCATAACAGAATGGACTAACGTACTGAACTGAAGCATACAAGGGGACAGGCTGTGGGGAAAGGGGAAACACAGGCACTGGAGAGGGCTTGGTTCAGGCACTTCTGTGCCACTGGCAACTAAAGCAACTAAAGAGCAAGAACTCATCGTTTAAAGCACTATGATCATTTAATACCAAAAAGAAAAAGAAATGAAAACATGATGGCGTATACAAAAAGCAGCTACAAACAGCACCTAACGGCACCACACAGTACATTACTGCGCTCTGTTGGTGGCACAGCACAGTCCCTGCCTCAAATATCCCCAAACATATCCCTCGGTCTCACATAGGAGGGCTGAAAATGGGACATAAACTGAGACATAATCACAAGCAAACAGTTAAACAAACAGTTCAGCAAAAACCTCGTTTACAGCTTTGATCTTAACCCAGTCGTATCAATCAGCCGAGACATTTTTGGAGTCTGAAGTTGTTTCTCCAACATTCTGTTATCTATGAGAATCGACCCTCAACTATCAGACTGAGGCTTTCAGTTTCAGCCACTAATGTCAAAACACCTCTGGGACAATACTCATTTCTGCTAGCGGCTCTGTGGGATTCTAGTGAAACGTGAGCTTGAAGCATTACCGCTTTTTTTTTGAAGTTCTAGATTAAACATGGACATTTGAAGCTTCCAAAATTTGAAGATGAAGATACAGTGAAGCCTGAAATTATTCATACCTCATACTTTCGACTGAAGTTATTTTTTTTATTAAAGCAGCATTTTTTTTTGTCAGGAAATGACACAGATAAGACGATGTACAAGAGGCATCATTGTGGAAAAAAAATTTTTTATATTTGAATAAAATGTTGCATGTCCAAAGTTATTCATACCCTTCTCAATAATCAATAGAAAAGCCTTTATTGGCTAATACAGTAATCAAACACTTACTTTAATAACTGATCAACTTTTTGCATGTCTCCACTGGCATTTTTACCTATTCATGTTTAGCGATGAGCTCCAACTCTTTCAGAGGGTCTCCTTGCCATTAACCTGATCATTAGCTCCCTCCACAGATACTCAGTTGGCTGGGACTCTGGCTGGGCTGCTGCAAAATGTTAATGTTTTGTCTGCTAATCATTTCTTCACCACGTTTGCTGTGTTTTGGGTCGCTGTCGTGCTGAAATGTCCACTGGTGCCCAAGGCCTAGTTTCTCTGCAGACTGCTCGATGTTGTTGTTGAGAATCTTGATGTACTGCTCTTTTTTCATGGTGCTGTTCACTGTGTTAGGTTTCCTGGTCCACTGGCTGAAAAACACCCCCAAATCATTAGGTTCCCACCACCATGTTTGACAGTGGGGATGGCGTTCTTCAGGTCCTTTTTTACACCATCAATGTGGCCAAACAATTCAATTTTTGTTTCATCTGATCATAAAACAGAAGACCAGAGATCATAAAACAGAAGACCAGAAGTCTTCTTCTTTGTCCAGATTGTCCTGGCAAAGGCCAAGTGGGCTTGTGTGTGCCTTTTCTGGAGAAGTGACGTCCTCCTTGGTCTGAGTCCATGAAACCCAGCAGTGAGAAGTGCCCGTTGGACTGTCTTTCTTGAGATGTTGCCACCAGCAGAGCCCAGAGAGCTGCTGTTTTTCACCCGTTGAGTTGATTAAAACAGCTGTTCCCAAAGACTCTGTGTAATTAGGATGCTTTAGAACAGCTCGCACTACTTGGAATGGGGGTATGAATAATTTCGGGCTTTACTGTATATTACCATATACTTCACTTTCTCTGTATTAGGTTTGCAGTGACTCTGAAGATCTGCCGCCAATGTCTTCCAACAATTGATGGAAACGCGCAGTCAGGTCGCTACTTCTATTCGCGAACAGTGATGTATACATTAAACTGGTCCCACTCAATTCACAAAGGTGATTGGTCGATTTCATAACCCACTTCTAATCACATCAGTATATAAAAATGACACATAGTTCTCGAGTTTAGTCATACTAAGTTGTATTTAGTTAGACACCAAGGAGAAAAAAAGAAACTCACTTGGGCATTTCAAGAACTGATCTGTATTGTTTCAACCAGACTTACAGTATTTCTTATGTAACAGAAATCATTAGGCCTTCTGTGAAGGACTTGAAAACACTGAGGGTCCCCCATCCAGTATGTAATACAGTTAGAAGCATTAGCAGCAGTTTTAGCCTAAAATGTCCACACTTTGCTCCACTTTTATAGATAACAGCATGTCACACAGTGTCAGAAACTAAGCAAGACTGTTTCAGATTACTCAACAACTTTTTGATTTCGGCAGGCAGCTGGTATGAGGTGGATTATATGAGCTTCTATTTCATTACATTAAACTCATAGATTCAGGACAACACGTCTGCAACCAAACAAGCCTTGGCTGATTTTTGGGATAGGTGTAAATGGGACTTTTTGCTAAACTGTTCCTTTAAGAAGTATAGTGCTGAGCCCAGCCCTGGACACTAGGGGGAGCTGTGCTTAGAGAGGCACGTGTGCTCTATTGTTTCTTACTCTGTTCATACTTACAAGACCCTTACAGGGAAGCATTCCCTACCAGGACAGAAATAAACATCAGACACTCAGATCTCTCTCAGACACATAAATCCAGCACAATAGACCAAAGGGGCCGAAAGGAAGAAACGACTGATAGGCAGAGGTAGAAGCAGAGAAAAAAATAAAGAGAAGAAAAGAAAGGGCAGTGAGGTGAGAGGACTACATACCTGCGCATGAACGAGAGCGTCGTTGAAGAGAATAAACCAGTTTACGGAGAAGCGGCCGGCGTTCTGCAGGGTCAGAGCTTTGTTGCTGCTCTCGCACACCAACCGGCGAGACGGCTTGCGCAGTGAATCCTGAGATGTGGGCAGACACAGGAGAGTGACCAGTCAATAACACAGCACTATGATGCAACCTTATCTGATTCAGACTAAAGCACTATGTAAGAAGAGATAAAGAAAAGAAAAGCTGCAGCTACAAACAATTGTGTATCTAGAGTTGTGGAAGTGTTTCACACAGAAACACAACAGTGTGGTGCTCTGTCAGCTCTGCACAGTGGAGATGATCACATACACGAGCACTTGAAGCTCAAACATCCCATAGAGCTTCATCAACACAGCAGCAGGACAGCACCTGTTTACCTGTTTATCTGATCTTAGCAGATTATTTTAAGATTATTAACACGTGTAACATGTTTCTTTCAGTAGTGTCACTAGAAAAGTCTCATTGTTAACCGTTTCTTAATCATCCAGTGTAGAACCTAAGACTGTTCTAGATACCGCGGAGCTTTAAAACACGCGTAGCTGCTTCTAAAATGACTCTGTGCAACATATAGAGTCCACAAACTGTACAAGTTCTTGTCCATGAAGTGTGTGCATCTAAAAGTCCAACTGGAGCATATATATACACACATATATACATATACACACACACACCCTAATCATCCATTGGTTACAAATCCATCCAATCCATAACAAAATAAACATTTGAAATACTAACATATTCACATTAGAGTAATCTACGTATTTGTGGTTAGACTGATCAACAAAACAAAGTAAAAAAGACTCGTTAGTTTAATCGATTACGCAATTATTAGTTAGGTAACATACATACACACATATATACATGTACCATTCCTTGCTGCAGCGGAACTGGTTTTCAGCGACGGGGCCATTCAGCTCCGCTGGAGCAAGGAACGCTACAGACGACCGTTTGAACAAAGAGTGAGGAGCCTGTCTTTCTCTATGGGATTAATACAGCAATCTATCTATCTATCTCTCTACATACATACATACATACATACATACATACATACATACATACATACATACATACATACATACATACATACATACATACATACATACATACATACATACATACATACATACATACATACATACATACATACATACATACATACATACATACATACATACATACATACAAATTAAGGCATTCAGTAGCTAAAAAAACAACACAATTAGGAAAACAGAACACACAAAGAATAGATAGCTATAGAAAGGTTAAAAACTTGGTAGAACTTGTTAGAACAGTGCAGTAGATGTTTCTATCAGCCATCAAATAATCTACACAACTAAAGTGCAAGGTCCAAGCGACAGTGGTTGAGATAAAGTGACCTGGTGTGCATATATACACATGTGTATGCATACATAAGCATGTACACACAGATGCGTACTCCATCCATATGTGTGGATGAGTAAAGGTCAATGCAGTGTAATTGGATTTCTCTCAGTCTGCAGCACCGTCACGTCCTCTAAGAGAAGAGTTAAAGCCTAATGGCTCTGGGGACAAAGGATCTTCTCACTCTGTCTGTCGAGCAGCTCTGTGACAACAACCTGTCACTGAACTCACTCCCCTGCTTGGTGGCGACGGTGTGATGGGTGTCTGTCATTGTTAATGATGGAAAGCAGTTTGTATAAAGTTCTCCTGTATGCCACTGTTAGCAGGAAGTCCAGCTCCACTCCAACCACTGACCCGGCTATGGTAGAGACATTCATTAAGACCCCTGGGAACTTGCGGAAAAGGGGTATGTCAACTTTAAGGCTTTGGCGTCCCCTCTGGTTTAGAGAGAAACTGCCCAGCAGTTCTGCCCCAATTTTTCAAAATTGCTTATTACTCTCATCCAATCAAATCACTTACGGTCATCTTCCCTGGGAACGTCTTCCAGAAGTGCAGCGTGTACTCAGCCTCTTTCCTCTTCCTCTTTAGATGAAGAGTCAGCGACTCATACTTAGAGCAAACATCCTGCAGCTTCTGATAGTCCACAGAATTCTGGGGATAAAACCACACATACAAGATAAAATACAAATGATAGTTTTTTATTATACAGTAATTGTGAATCATTTTCATCTTGTTATTGTTATTTAGACAGGACATGGTAAAAATACCACACTTATCAAATATAGTGATGCGAGGTCAACGCTCCTCGCATGAGTACCCACCACCTCATAGCATGTTGCTAGCTTGAGCAGCAGGTGGCCATACTCATGGAGATGGCGGGCGGGGAGGTAAAACAGATTAATCAAAACATCAGCCAGCATGGCCCCGTCTTCACAACACTCAGCCAGCTTCTGCACGACCTCAGCTCCTTTTCCAAATGCATCCCTAAAGAGAAAGGATCATATAGATATGTGAGGAACAAGTACCTCATTTTTATGTTTCTACATCATTTGAACACGACAGCCACCATTTACATTGTATGATGTATTTCATGATGAATGGACCGACAGAAATTCTCCAAATAGCTTAGAAAAACATCCGGTTCCATTGACTTACATTGAAAGTAAAGACAGTTTTGGTTTCTCCTGTAATGTTGGCATTTTAGAGATACTTTTCTTTTCTTGGGACAGCGACAATATATGTTTATACACAGTTATATGTGAAAGTTTAGGCTGAAGTAAACGTGTGTTGGTTTTCTAAGGGTTAACTTAACATACATATATGTACATACATGATATTTATAAACCAATAACAGCTTATAAAGGTACTTGTCTTCCATTGAGCGAATTGAGTACACCTCTTTGTAGACATCAACCGATATATCCATTTTATTTGCCATTTTTTAATATATCGGCATCGGCCGATATCAGTGTTTAGTATCACCGACTTAAAGTCAGGCACGTCCGCGGGCAGCCCTATGTTATTGGTGCGGTGGAATGTGCTGCTGCCGCATGTGAAGGACCCCAAGCCAAGACTTTTGGAACTGTTCAGCCAATATGAGAAAATTAATCATTTATAGCGAAAAACGGCAGTTTTAATGACACAGTTATGTGTTTCAAGTTCCGGCCGTAGTCGTGAAACAAGAGCGGATGTTGTACTCTTTAGCTCCGGGGCTAAAGCTAACTGCTCTAGTGTAATACACACATTAACACGTTACTGTTACACAGAGAGTCTCTCCGGAGCAGCCAGAGCTTCCCAGACATTACTAGGGCTGTGTATTGGCAAGAACCTGGTAATACAATACATATCGTGATACAGAGCTCATGATTCAATAAATCAATATATATTCCGATACTGATATATTGCAATTTTTCAAATTCTACTATTAAAACACACCACTATATGAACAGGTTTGCCTATGCTTACAATAGCATTGCACCCTTGTGCTGCTTGGTAATGTTGGAGTGGAGCTTTACGACAAATTACAACTCGCAAGAACTTGGCGATACAATATGTATCGTGATACAGCGGTCACGATTCAATATATCACGATATATTGTGATATTGCAAGTGATATACTGCGACTTCTCAAATCCTACTATTAAAACACACCACTATATGAACAGGTTTATCAATGCTTACAATAGCATTGCACCCTTGTGCTGCTTGTTAATGTTGGAGTGGAGATCGATTACAACTCTGCCATCTAGTGGTCAGAGGTTTAAACACAACACAGTGATTCACTGTCTGCCAGGAATCTGTGTATCAATACTGTGTTTTTGAGAATTGATACAGTGTCACTAAACATAGTGATACTGTACATGAAAATGGATTACAATACTACCATCTAGTGGTCAGATTATTACAATACTGCCATCTAGTGGTCAGAGGTTTAAACACAACACACAGTAAGTCACTGTCTGCCAGGAATCACTGTATTTGAGAATCGATACAGTATCACGAAACATATCCCGATATTCGATATTTTGATATTTTCTTATACAAATCACCAATATATTCTTATTCAATCACTGTGAGTGTTATTAAAGTAACAGAGTGATCCGTGAAATGAATTTCAACAAAAACTAAATTAAAAAACAGTGGGATTACCCTTAAAATCACATGCACAAGCCCATATATAGCAAGATGACTCACTGGCAAGGTTTCACGAGTGCCTGAAAACCCCCCATGACCAGCAGGTTACCTACTGCAGCACAGTACCTGTAAACATAGAGACAAACGCTGAGATATATAGTTATAAGACATAAAACTTGAAACAGCACAAAAATCAGAACATACAAAATATAAATGCTTGTTTAAAATATAATACTTTATTGAGTCATGCATTCATCTTCATGTGAGTTAAGTGTTATGAGTACATATACCATGACCTTTAGATTCTGTGTGAGTGCGTGAGTGTGTGTGTGTGTGTGTGTGTGTGTGTGTTTGTGTGTACTTGCTCAGAATACGTGTCCAGGAACAGATGTGCATTATCAAGAACAACAAGCCCCCTGACATCCCGCGAGCGCCTCAGGAAGGAGGTCAAAGAGGCAGAGTTCTGCCCTGTCAACTGAGACAGGCGGCCAAATCGACCAATCAGATTTTGCAGAAGCCCGGTACATGCTGGTCCGAGGCCAGCGCTTAAGGAGTCTGAGGGAACAAAACATTTAACAGATGTTTCATTGCTCACATCCAAAGAAACATGTAAGAAGATAAAAAAGATCAAACAGAACTTAAACTTTACTGCAGTTTTCAGAGACTACACATCATTTATTTAATATCCAGCCTAAATGACCATCAATTACAAGTTATCCAGAGAAAAGGGGAAAAAGATCAACACAGAATTAACTGACAGTTACACACAGGCCTCAACAACTAAATATTATATTAGATTTTTCAGTACTTAGTGTATCCACATTTCAGATTAGCAAGGACTGAAGACTGAAATCAGGTTGGTTGCATTTTATGCTTCTTACAACCAAGTTATCCCAAATACACCCAGTGAAGCTGAGGTCTGGACTCTGGGCTGGTCAGTCTATCATACTGGGAACTCGTGCACGATCTTACTTTTCTCAGTGAGACTTTTTGGACAGCTACACATGCTTTTATACTCATAGCGTCCTCTCATAGTGGGAGGATGAACACAAACACCTGCAGATTTTTTCAGTTCTGAAGCTTCAGCTATCTCCCAAAAAGATGAAAGCTTTATCTGATGATGACAGTTTCGGTGGTCTGTCAGGTCTTACACTGCTGTCACAAGTCCCGTTTTCTCTGCAGTTCTTAATTATGATTTAAAATCCAGTTTTGGAAACTCCCTTGACTTCCTCCTTCCATATGATTATATCTAACCTTCTCAGCAATAGCTCCTAACTAATGAATAGCTTTATGGTCATTTTGACTGGCAGCTAAAACAAAATCTAAACTGAAGGGAAAAATGTAGATTTTGCCTGAATATATATAAAATGTATGATATACACATGAATGTCCTCGCTGTCCAATGAAAAACACTGTGTACAAATTCCATGATGAATAGACCAATAGAAATGCTTCAAAATCATTTAGGAAAAATTCTGGTTCCATTGACTTACATTAAAAGTTAAGACAGTTTTTGTCTGTAAAGTTCCAATTTTGGACATACTTGCTTTTCATTGGACAGTAACAATATATAGTTGTAACATCTACAACCCAATAACATTATTTCATTAAAAACTAATATATATATATATATATATATATATATATATATATATATATATATATATATATATATATATATATATATATATATATATATATTAGAAATATAGTAATAACCAAATTACTATAACTTAAAGAAGTATATAGTAATAACTGAATTCTACTAAAGAAAGTTTGACCACTGGCTTTCATTAGATTTTTTGTGTCACACACATACTCCCTCTCTCTCGTACCCAGTTTCAGTAGAGGCTGCAGCAGGACGCTCTTTATGCTGGTTAGTTTGCAGTAGTATTTTCTCTCAGCTGCTGCCAGCTCATGTAGGCTGGCTATGAAGCCCATGACGTTACGGTCGGCCAGTGCCGCACAGCTCTGTCCACCCGCACAAACACTGCTGACATAGCCCAGCTAAAAACCACACAAAGTAAAAATGTTACTATCAGTAACAAGTAATCTAGAAACTGATAATCCAGTATTTCACACAAACAAATCATAACAATGACATGGACAGTGAACATGTACACTACTGTTTAGTTTGGAATCATTCTCATATTAAGCACTGCAATAATAACTCACACACTGAACATTTCAATATTCTAAACTTGACAAACATTGGAAACACACTGTAATGATCTATTGACTGAATGCTGCAGAAAGGCAAGATCACTAACGTTCATGCAGAAGGGAAGTAGTACGGGTTGCTGCGTGCACCCTCCTGTCTGCTCCTGCGACGTCTCCGCTGACCCCTCTTTCACCTGCTGACCGCTGTAATACAGGATCGGCTGGAAACAGTCCCCATCAGCCAATAGGACAGTGTGGTTCTGCCCCGCCCCCACGTCCCACACACGGATGCCCTCTGACAACTATGGAATAAACACAGGCAGCAAAAAAAGCAAACAAGGTTCACAAAAACAGAACTGACTAGGAACAACAAGCAGTTCCACTAAATCTCTGGGCAAACAGTGTCGCTGCAGAAAGGCAAGATGTCTTTATATACAGATTTTATATATATATATATATATATATATATATATATATATATATATATATATATATATATATATATATATATATATATAGAGAGAGAGAGAGAGAGAGAGAGATACTAAACTAACCTAGAATGTTGTGCTCCCTTTTATGCTCACTTATTAGTAGAATACCAATTAACAACCAATTAGTCCAATAACATCCTTAACTTGGATTGGCGGCCGTACCAGGAGATTTAGACAGAGGACTGAGAATTGCTGATAATAGGACTATATGCAAAATAAGCCTCTATACAAAAATAGACTTTAATACAAACATTTTTATTCTTTAAAAATCATCTGATACACTTATATTAATTGTGAAATGAACAATATTGTTTGTGAATTGCATGAAAATTGCATGAAATTAAATTCAGTGATCCTAAACTTTTGAGCTGTAGTACATACATACATGCATACATACATACATACATACATACATTTCTTTTTTAAAATTAACTAATTAATTAATTTTTTTTGGTTTAAAATCATGCATACCTTGGCTAAGCGGGGGATGGTGCTGGGGGATTCCATGTGTCCCAGCTGACCAAAGCTGTTACTGCCCCAGGAGTACACCTGCCACGCAGTAAACACACACTCAGGTTGCTGATATACAAACAATCCGCTCAGCAAACACACCTAACAGTCTGATTACAAAGCTGAGCACAAACAACTTCAAGTGAACCGCAGACATATAAACTAGGGCTGCACATCAGATGATCTGTGAACTGTTATTGTCATATTGGTGTTGCACTACTAATATCAGAAAAGGCTGCAATATGCAAATGAGGCCTCTAACCAACCGCAGGGTTCTTGATTACTTCCATGCTATTCTGTAAACCCCAGATGTGCTGGCTGTACAGGGGAATTTCCAACGGTCATTTTCTGCTACTTATTTAAAGAGAAATTAGCCCCCCTAAACATCTTTTAAAGGACACAGTCTACATTCCTGACTTTTAATCACACACAGAAAATTAGGTTGAGTAAAATCTGAGGTGAAGCTGTTCGAAAACCTAGAACCTATTTAGTAGAGCTGTGTTGAAATAAACACCCTATGAATAAAGCGCAAAGCGCCCAGCGCTGAATGAAAATCTTGAGTTTCAGATCGAAGCCTGTGTGGTGATAAAGCGAATTAGCTTATGATTTAAAAAAAACATCCCTTACCCCCTTACAAAACCTCTATGCAGTGCCTACTCTGCAGAAGATCAATTACACACGGCTTTGGAGAGCAGCACGTCACCCTAGCTTTGCTCGACAGCAGCTATTTTGTGGATATCGAACAGCATCGGGGTGATCGGGGTGAGCTTATAACAGATTCATGGGAAAAATCATGTGACCACACAAGCTAAAGAGTCCCCCACCATTTTTTTATGTTCATTTGCGCAACGAGAAACAGACACAGCTACTCGACCAGGACACAGACAGCACTGAGCTTTGACTTGTGACTGTTCTGTATCGTACTGCCTGGTGAGAGGGGAGGAAAAAAAAAAAAAAAAAAAAAGCTATACCACTGTGGCCTGAAATGCACACACAGTAGGGCTGCATCTAACGATTCATTTCTTAATCAAGTAATCAAATGATTCTTTTTTTCCGATTAGTTGATTAATTTAGCAACAAATTTTTAAATTACTTTAATGTGAGTGTGTTAGGAATTACATATTTTATTTTGTTATGGATTTGTAACCAATGGATGATTTATATATATATATATACACACACACACACATACATATATATATATACACACACACACACACATACATACATATATATACACACACACACACACACACACATATATATATATATATATATATATATATATATATATATATATATATATATATATATATATGTGTGTGTGTGTGTGTGTGTGTGTGTGTGTGTGTGTGTGTGTGTGTGTGTGTGTGTGTGTAATAACCCAAGGGGCTGTGGAATTGATGACCCAGCGCTGTGTGGGGGGCTCGGAAGCATAAGGAAAACGCATGGCCATTCTACACTTAATATATTAAAGGGTATCTTAAACACACGTGATCTATGAATTTTTGAAGACTAAGAGTCTACGCTCTGACTCGACTTTTAGAGGCACAAATGACACGTAGCCTACACGCCTTACAGACAAGAAATTAGACAGTTTGTGGACTATATATGTTGCAGAGAGCTATTTCTACTTGAGTCTTAGGTCTCTTCACTGGATGATTAAGAAATGGTTGGCAATGAGACTTTTCAAGTGACACTACTGAAAGAAACATGTTACACGTGTTAATAATCTTAAAATAATCTGCTAAGATAAGATAAACAGGTAAACAGGTGCTGTCCTGCTGCTGTGTTGATGAAGCTCTATGGGATGTTTGAGCTTCAAGGTCTCGTGTATAGCAGTTGTACTGTTGTGATCATCTCCACTGTGCAGAGCTGACAGAGCACCACACTGTTGTGTTTCTGTGTGAAACACTCCCACAACTTTAGATGCACACGAGCGATTGTTAGCTACAGCTTACGCTCTGGATAAATCCATGCTTTCAGTCGGTGCGGCCATCTTTGCGATGTTTTGATGTACGTTGCGCTAAACGATGTAATTTTGTAAATGATTACGTCGTCGCTTCGCCCCAGCCCTACCCAATATACAATCACAATACTAGTCTACTGACCATCTTATGCAGCCCTAATACTCCCTCACACACACCTGTGATTGTGCAGTCAGAGCGAGAGAGTGGAGAGCACCTGCTGCCACTCTTATCACCTCTTTACCACTCAGACTTTTAATACAGAGAGGCTGTAGTCTGCAGAGAGAGAAAGAGAGAGAGAGAGAGAGAGAGAGAGAGAGAAAGAGATTAGTATTGTAATGGATTAGTGGAAGACTCGTGAAGGGTTTTTTTTTCTTTCCAGCTTGTTTGTGTCATAACAATATAAGAAATATCTACAACATAGAAACATCTCTAACAATTTAAACACTTACCCAATTTATCACAAGCTTATTTTGCTTAGGCTGAGATGACAGTGCTGCTGCAAGTTGTGCATAATCAAATTACAGGCTGATTCATTTCAAAGAGAGACTACAGGGGTTATTGTGGACAAGCCTGGGTTAAATCAGTCTCAAAAGAGTTCTGCAACATGAGGAATATGTATATTCGCAAAGCAAAACATACAGAACATCCACAGCTTTGTCACAGGTAAAGCACAGAAGCCTTTCTGGGTACCTGTACACGCGTTAACAAAATTATACTGCGTCAAGACAGTCGTGTATCTTTATAATTGGCTGCTCTGGTTGATTAATTTGTTCATTCTTCAGTTGAACTGTTGACATTTATATCTCGAGTCTGTGTATGTGTGGACTGAGAGACTATTCTGCCCGTTGCGTCACTGTACTTCATCGCAGGGTTAGGCGATGTGATAATAGTATATCAATATCATCATGAATCCCATACTGATATGCTATTCTGAGCATACTGTGGATTTAAAAACACTGACGGGCTGGATTTCTCTTAAAAATAGATATTTAAAGAAATGTGAGGTGAAGCTGTCTTAAGTGAGGTGACTCCTGCTGGCAGGAGTTTGCATATTTGATACCTCGTCTATACAAGTCTGGATGTTTTTGAAGACGGAGGAAAAACCACTACAACCTTCTTGGTCCACAATAACAATAACAGTTGGAAATCAGTCTCTCCACCCAGGTACTGACATGGAATGTCTCAAAGTGGGTACAGCAAGCATGTGAGATTTGATTCTGTCACTACAGTGTAAAAAAAAAAAGTAAAGCCAACATAGGGATGTGCTAGGACTGGGCGATATATATATTAAGAAAAATCTATATATTTTTATATGGGATATAAGACGAGACAATATCGTTCATAACAATAGAGTCTGTGTCACTGATACGAAGCACCAAAAGTTATTACAACGTTAACAGCACATGCTTGTGAAAACTTTTCAGCCCAAATAATGTCAGTTAATGAGTTACTAGCTAGGCGCTTGGTGCTCCAAAAAACTTCTGGGGGTCCTAGAGAGTATGTAGTCATGTGCATAATGTGAAACCACAAATTTTGATATTATGATGAAACTGTTTTGCTGGAGCCTATTAGTCTTATTAAATTTGGTGATGCATGTTGTGAATGCAGCAAAAAGTCATTAGATAATATTTTTTAATCATCTATTATTTATTATTTGATATTGCCCACTGCTGTTAGTGGGCTGGCAGTGAAGAGTTCGCATTGCACTGCATTGTGGGTAGTGGTCCGACCTGGGTAGCAAATCTCCGTGTCCCAGTTGTCCCTCTTGACCCCGGCCCCAGCTCCACACCTCCGTCTGCAAGGAGGGTAGGTGAGCGTCTGACTCGGCCACGCCCACCGGGGTGAGGGCCACCGCCCGCACAGGTGGACGACTCGTCCTCCGCAAAAGACGGGGGGACACTGCAAAGAAAGAGAGAGGAAGAAACGTAGAGCGAGAGAGCGCATTAATGCACAGTTCACCGAGTGAAAAGCACCTTATAGCTTTGTTTACACTTGACTGGCGTACTTGTCCCTAATGAACTCGATAAGTCTTGTTTTCCCATTAAAGATGCATTAGCTCAGCTGCGCAGAGTGAGCAGACCCAAACAAACACAACAGACAGGCCAATGCGTTCACATGAATAATTCACACCAGCGCAGCCGGCTCCATCAACGCAGCCAAGACTCCGAGAAACAAAGCCAAACGCTTCATAGCATCTGCTGACAGCCAAAACACACACTCGCACACACAGTGACACGCTGTCAGGTGGGGGCAGCAACGTGCAGGCACACGTACATACTCCTGTCCTGCTGTGTTTTGTTCCGTCCCCACAGAGGTCCATCTGCTGCTCAGGTGGGGGTAAGAACTAGAGGCGGCTAACGTGGCTAAAAACGCTACAGACTGTGTCTTTGAAGCTAATCTCTAGACGCTGAATCTGTAGTGTACAGTCAATCACCTCTAGAGTTATGAACCGCTGAGTGGATTCACTGATTTTAAAGGTTTTTCTCTTGATTTGACTCATTTAACTCATTTGATTCATTTAAATGATCACCGATCAGCCATAACATTAAAACCACCTCCTTATATCTACACACTACCCACTATATACTGTCTATTTCATCAGCTCCACTTGTATATAGGAGCACTTTGTAGTTCTACACTTACAGACTGTAGTTCATCTGATTCGCTGCATACATCGTTTATCCCCTTTTCACCCTGTTCTTTAATGGTCACGACCCCCTTTAGGACCACCACAGAGTAGGTACTATTAGGAAGGTGGATCATTCTCAGAACAGGGTGAAAGGGTCTAGCAAAGTATACAGAGAAACAGATGGACTACAGTGTGTAAGCTACAAAGTGCACCTGTATAGTGTAAGTGGAGCTGATGAAATGGACAACGTGTGTAGATACAAGAAGCTGGTTTTAATGCTATGGCGAATCGGTGTACAGACTAATGATGTCACAGATCTGATTAAATTTAATTTAAACCAAATTGCTGTTGGTTGGATTATAATCGGGGGTTTGTATAAAAAACATTAGTGACTGCAGTATCTGACTATAAGCTACAGATGTAGTGGATGGAGATTAGTCTGTGAAATGAGTTTAAATACTATTTCACTACACATTACAGTCTAACAGCTGTTAAAGAGCCCATACTGTGGAATACTAAATTTAAAGTTGTTTAGTTTTTCCAAACATATCATTTACTTCCTAGACAATACAGTCCATTTTTGGAACCCATACCTTAAATATTTTAAATTATGTTATTTCTGTTATGCCAATAAGACTAACATGTTATCATATATCTGCATATTCAACCTGTAGCAAACTAATGCTAAAGAACTGTTTCAACAAGGACTGCTACTGTGAATGATGCAAAACATAGGGCAACCAATCAAAACAGAAGTCATTTACATATAAAGATACAGTAACATAAAGAGAGGTTGGAAATGGTCATGTATAAATAAATTTAGACATTATATAAATCCAACCAAACATTATAAATGGTCCTTAAAGTACAAACAAATAAAGAAGAATGTAGGATATGGGCCCTTTAACCATTCCCTCCCCCATCACTACAACAGCAGCAGTGTGGATAACTGCATACTAGTGATAGCAGTAAAACTGTACAAATACTAACAGAAGCACAACATATACTATAGTACTATACTATAATGTACTATATGGGCTTAAGTGATGATCACGATTAATACCAAAACTGCTTAATATTAAAAATCACATTTAAATATCATAACTATTCAGCCAAGTTGGGGGGAATTCACAAAACAGTTTAACTGCACTCTATTGTTTCAGCATAATAAATTAAAACTTACTCACACTGTAATTAACAGCCTATATTACAAATATATAACTCTCTAAATCAATAGATTATTTTTATTAAATATAGGATTTACATATAACTTTAAAATAAAATATAATTATAAATTTTATTATAGATTATAGATTTTACATAGTAAACTTAAATATAGAAACCTAAGCCTGTGAATATTTAATGCTCTAGTAAAAGACTAAACAAACTCATATCTAATGTTAGTAACTTCTAAAATGTGTGGTTAGTTATGATTAATTATTTCAGCTGCCAAAAAAAATCGTGATCAGGAATAAACTGTGCATCTCTACATCTACTCTACATCCTAAAAATACCTTGAACTGCAGCAAGAGCAGACGGCTCCTTCACGTCGGTCTCTGATTTGTCTGTAACCATGGCAACAACAACATTATGGTGTACCTGTCAGTGCGCAACGACAGCACAAATCTGCGTCGTTGCAGCGATGCAGAAAAACTGACGTTGGCTACAAAAAGGAAAAGATTAGGACCTCTGGCTCAGACGAAACCTGCTTAAATCCTCAGCCCATAAAACAATAGCTGGCTATTACTTTGATCCTTATAATACTAAGTGGAAAACAGGCATTCTAAGACAAAAGAAAGTAAACGGAATTCTTGGAATTCTCTCACATGATTGAAAAAGCTGAGTTATATTATTCATAGTGTGAGCACACAGCATCCACATAATCATGCAAAGCTGCGTAAGAGGAAACTGGTACTGGATTTAGCAATTCATACGCCAGCGTAGCCATACTCACATTCACAAACGCACACATAAACACACTGCACTTAAAGCAGGAGCTCAATGAAACACCTAATTTACAGTTTTCTTCTTATCCAAAATGTAATCCATCAGCCTCATCATGACTCTTTAGCTCTGCACTGAGGCTACAAGGCTTATGAACCATTTATTTATTTCCAGTCAAACATTGTTAAAACGATCAGATTTATGATAATTCTCTAATAAACAAGCTTATAATCTTCATAAACACACAAAAACAGGACAAGCTTTAAGATGCCTCATCAAATACTAGGGGTGTAAGAAAATATAGAAATATCGAATATCGGGATATTATGTTTAGCGATACTGTATCGATTCTCAAAAACACAGTATCAATACACAGATTCCTGGCAGTGAATCGTTGTGTGTTGTGTTTAAACCTCTGACCACTAGATGGCAGAGTTGTAATCCATTTTCAGCTCCACTCCAACATTAACAAGCAGCACAAGGGTGCAATGCTAATGTAAGAATTGTCAAACCTGTTCATAGAGTGGTGCGTTTTAATAGTAGGATCTGAAAAATCTTAATATTACTTTGCTTGCAGTATCGCAATATATTGAATCGTGACTGCTGTATCACGATACATATTGTATCGCCAGGTTCTTGCCTAAACACAGCCCTATCAAACACACATATCCACTAATTCTTATTACAGACTGCTGTTCATCTGTTTCTCTGCTTACTTGGTTAACCTTTTCTCCAATGGTCAGGACCCCCACAAGCCTGCCACAGAGCATTATTATCTGAGTTGGGATCATCCTCAGCACTGCGGTGACACTGACATAGTGGTGGTGTGTTGTGCTGGTGTGAGCGCATTAGACACAGCAGTGCTGCTGCTGGAGTGTTTAAACACCTCAGGGTCACTGCTGGACTGAGAATCGTCCACCAACCCAAATTATCCAGACCACTGATGACGGACTAGAGGACCCACACTGGGCACAGACTTGTGTACGCAAGGTTGACCAACAACGTACGAGTGTCTAAGAGTAGATACTGAGAGTGTTTAAAACTCCAGCAGCACTGTGGTATCTGATCTACTGCCACCAGCACAACACACGCCGACACACCATCACCATGTCAGTGTCACTGCAGTGCTGAGAATGACGCACCATCCAAATAATACCTGCTCTGTGGAGGTCCTGTGGGGATAAGACCACTGTAGAACAGGGTCAAAGTATGCAGAGAAACAGATGGACTGCAGTGTGTCACTGTAACTATGAAGTGTTTCAGTAGATTCTAAGAGGTGTATTTAATGTATGTATGTATTTCTATATTTTCTATATAATTTTATATATCAACAAATCATTTTGGCTGACTGGCTGCATTTGGGACAAAAGATCAAAGTACGTAAATTAGATTTTTCACTGACCTACCACTTTAACATCGAACCCCCTCCGTACCCACCCTGGTGCAGACTTACGCATGTGGTGGCATAAGATATGTAGAGCACATGTACCCTGTGAGAGCAAGCCAGGGAGCGAAAGGCGACGGTTCAGCCCCTCGGCCTCCTCTTCACGGATGTCCCCCAGGCTGGAGCTCTTCTTACCCTGCCGGTGCTCCTCCTGGCGCACCCTCTCCTCTGGGCGCTCTCGGCCCTCGCCTGGACCCTGCGCGCACACACACACACACACACACACACACACACACACACACACACACACACACACACGCATATGCACCACATAGTTTCAGTGAGGCTCAGACACCTGCTGAATGACCAGGAGAGGTATGACATACATCATGTTCAAAGGTTTGCTATAAAAGGGCCTCATTTGCCTCAAAATATTCCTGTTTTTTTATTATTTGTTTTTGAGAAACGTCTAAGAAAAAGTCTACGCCATATTCATGCTGTGCTCTTAAACAGCAGAACCACACATTTGAGCCCGAGTGTGCGTAGATTTAGCAGACTCTTTATGAAAGCTGCGTAAGTGGGGTTTAAGAAGAAATGTTTTCTTACAAGTGGTTGGTGAATGAGGCCCATAGATTTTCTAGCAAGTTCACAAAAGCATTACTTGTCACCGTATCCATCATCCAAGAATCTGTGAAGCGCGTCTGTTGTTTTTCCCATGTGCAGAAGAAATGGGATTCTGCAGGCTGTTAGAATCTGACGCCTGATGCTTCGCCGCAATGATCAAAAGGTCCATCCCACTCTAAATAGCACACCCACTCAAACTTCTGCAACTTCTTTTGCCACATGAAGGCATTTCTGATGGACGGGACAAAAATACTAAAATACTGATGTAATGTGATTATTATTATTATTTTATTTATTTTTTTTTTTAAATCCTGTATTGCTTCCTGCGTGTCAGTTTTGTGTAGCACTTCTGTATGTACTGTTGTCTAGTCATGCTCTAGCCTGTGTTGTGTTTCATGTGTGCATGTGATGAGGCAAAAGGTGTTACCCATCACCACAGACTGTGTGTGTGTGTGTGTGTGTGTGTGTGTGTGTATGTGAAATACTTACCTGTAGGCCTACCCTAGCAGAACCAGCAAAGGGAGGCTGTATAGTCTGGGGGGGTGCTAATATGTGTGTGCACTAGTTATGTTTAACAAGGCCTTATATTCTGTTATGCCCGTTTATGCTCTGTTACGCTCTGTTACGCCCTGTTACTATTATGGGGGAGATTAGCTGAAGAGTACTGACCTCGAGCTGAGGGGGAGCTGAAGTGCTGTAGAAACACTAGTCAAATGTGGTAGTTCCATGGTCTTGCGACCGGGAACTCATATTAGCTGGACTGAATTCAAGTCTGTCCTTTTATTGTATTTTTAAATTCCATTTATTTCTTATTTTCATTACAGTTTTTGTTAATACGCTTTTCTGATTTTCTAATAAATAATTAGCGCCGTTTACACCCTATCCTCAGGAGTCTCCAAACTTTTCATCAATCCATGATGAAGCGTGTTTTCCACAACGCCTCGTTCTACCCGGTGACTTTGCGACTCCTTTATGGGAGATTGGCGCAGCATCATCACAGTGTACCATACGGTGCTGGAGAAACTTTGTGCTGTTTTACTGTGTACTTGAAATAACAATAAACTCCACTTGACAAATAGCAAACTTTAAATCACTACGTCAGTGACTGACTCTGCAGACTCCGTTACATTCATGTTAACATGGTCTTGTTGGGTAAACGAACCATTTTCTTTTCTAAGTCTTTACTAAGTTACGTTGGGCACAGAGCTAAGCTTTGCGTTTAAAATGTCCCCTAAAAGAGTCACCATTCCAACTGTAACATCCAAAGTAAAGACTGTGTTACTTACGCTGGCCTTACACCAAGTGACTTTACTGTCACAGACAAATTTTCAACGTCGGAATAAAATCATGAGAGTCTTTCCAGAGTTAAGTCACGCTCACGTCATCTTGATCGTTTAGTGTGAGGTGGTCAAGACGGCAGGTTTAAGTCGTACTAGCGTTCCGATAAAATCAACCGTGTTTAATATTATATCATAAGCATTAAGTCTCGGCTCACGCAAATATTGACGTTCAACATTGTTGACAACCAGTAAGAGAGCTCTGTTCACCACCAAACGGGAAGCCGCGAGGCAGGTACAAGAATGTCTGGCGGGTAAAGAAGTTAGACATGGAGGGGAGTTCGGTGAGGGTTCGGAAACTGTGGTTCTCCTGGACTGTACAAAAGGAGGAGAAACTGGTGGAGCTGTGGAGTGAGCAAGAGCGCCTCAACAGAGTGGAAAAGGAAAAAAGGTGGACAGAAATCACTGAAACCCTCAAAATCCCAGCCGAATAGGGCTATAGTGTTCACAATCTGCCTACCAGCAAACCGTACAGCTGAATATCGCTGGCTTCAATCATATAAATGTGAAATAATCTCAAAAGGAATCTAGTAGCAGTCTTGTAAAGAGTGAATCTGAAAGATCCCCAGTCTTTGCAAAATCATAGTCTGTGACTAGTCTTTAGATGTGAGAGGAAATCACCTCCAGCCAGCTCCCTGCTATTCCTATCTGAACCGCTAGGTGGAAATACACACCCTTTCATTTTCCACAGACTGACTAAAGCGGCGGCCTCACAAAATTAGGTTACGGCGTTCACCGTAATCGCTGATAGTAAAACCTCGTCCGTCTGGCAGTGTTTACTGTATGTAACACAGACTCATCCAGGGCGTTCTGTAAGATCAGTAAAATCAATATGTCTCGTGGGGGAACCAGAATAAAGACATTTAACACTACTAATCTGATACGACACTTAAGGTAAAAAGGTGATCGTCGATCTGAATCAGCCTCAAAAACCCTGATCGGTACGTCTCTATGCCTGCAATGTAGAGAGTTACTGCAATATACAAATATTAATGACCATCAGCTTGATGCTAACACAACAGTAAAATCCCTATTAATGGTCTAGTGGAAATTTGCTATAATCACAGTGACGGCAAAACCTACTTACAAAGGTTTCAGCATGAAGACAGTATACGGCTCACAGTATAAAGAGCACAACAGTGTAATATACGATCCCCTCTACTCTATTCTATGCGGAAGCCACTGTTGTGTTCCCACAAATGTGCAATAACCACATCCTTAGTTTGCCCCTTCTACTGAGAGCAGTGGTCATTACCACATTAACACTCACAATCAACACCCAGGCTACAACTCAGAACTGACTGATAGCTCTCACAGCTGTCTTCACAATGCATATAGGATTATTTTCATAAAACCTTTGAACCAACGAATTCTTACTCACCCAGTAGCTGATGACCTTCCTCAAAGACAGAGCCTCGTATGTGGAAACTACTCTCTCCCCAACAGCCGACGCGCATGAAACCACCAGGTGATTGATGGCCGACCCCATAGGGGTTATCGACTGAGCAACAGGGGTTGTAGGGTCAGAGGTGAAAACATCAGCAGGCTCTGTAAAAGGCTGTGGTAGAAGAGAAATGAGCAAGGAGTTTACTTTGTCCCAGGCCTTTATAATTGACTGTAATCGGCTCTTGCAACATTGCCAGCTGTGGTTTTCACTGTTTGCAGGGTCCTACTGCCCTGCATGGTTTACTTCTTCATTACTTCACTACTTCTTCAATGAAAGCAGGAGGTTTTTTGGGGCTAAACTGTACAGGCAGTTCATAACTTAAGATAGGACAAACATTTGTTGTTTCAAACTCATGAGGACAATATGCTTATACTAATAAAATACAATATACTTATTAGGGATGTGTGTTGGCAAGAACCTGGTGATGCAATACGTATCGTGATATAGCGCTCACGATTCAATATACTGCGATATATTGCGATATTGCAAGCTAAGTAATATATCGCAAGATCATCAAATTCAAATCCTACTATTAAAACACACCACTATATGAACAGGTTTATCAATGCTTACAATAGCATTGCACCCTTGTGCTGCTTGTTAATGTTGAAGTGGAGATGAAAATGGATTACAACACTGACATCTAGTGGTCAGATGTTTAAACACAACACACAATGATTCACTGTCTGCCAGAAATCTGTGTATTGATACTGTGTTTTTTAAGAATTGATGCAGTATCACCAAACATAATATCCTGATATTTGTTATTTTCTTACACCTCTAATACTTTAGCTATACTTTAAACAGCTGCACTCGCCACTCGGGCCAGCAAGCCACTGAATCTTCTGCCCGAAATGAAGAATTTGTATCACTGACCTGTGCACACTGTGCTGTGGTTGAGTTTTTAGATGCATGTTCAGCAAGAGTCTGATCTGAAAGCCTCTTCAGGTAGTCTTTAAGTGCCTGCTCATCTGGGTAGGGGGAGGATTTCACCCCTGTTGCAGTCAACCCTCCTGAACCTTTAGCGCTATCCGTCTCATCTACATGTGAGTCTGTGGCTGCTTTAGCTGCCTCTCCATCAGCCACTGCAGCTGTGGACTCCTCTCGGCCCTCAGGCGCTGAGTGAACACACTCTTTCTCAGCAATGGGTGGCTGGTCCTGAGATTCTGAGACAGATGCGGGTGCCGAAACCGTTGTGGCACTGGAACTTGAGGCGGCTGGTGACTTGGGGGTTTGAGTGTGGGCAGAGAGGATTGGCTCAGATGGGGAACTCCTGATTTTGCCATGAGATAAGCTGCCTTCTGATCCTGACTTACTGTCCCCTTCCTCCAGCTCCACCCCTAGGGGGCAGTAGTGGCTGTCGGAAATGATGACGTGGTCCTCCTTGTCGGTCATGGTGTAGAGTGACTGGTTGCACTGGCCGCACTTGTCCAGGTGGGGTCTGCGTGCTTCATGAGGAGGGGGCAGGCAGCGCACAAGAGCCAAGCTGTGAGACGCTCCGCAAACGACCTGCAGCACATGCCGACCGGCCAAGTGCTCCACCTTCTGGGGTTTCCACACGGGGAAGGTGGTGGTCAGTAGGCCCAGCTGGCAGCCGCTGCCCCAGGACCACACCTCGTGCTGGGCCGAGAGGGCCAGCGTGTGCTGCTCTCCGCACGCTACCTCCAAGATCCTCACTGGCAGAGGAGGTGCGGCCTCACAGTCCACCACACCCACGGGGGTGGGGTTCGGGACAACAGAGAGCCCTGATAGGCCACATTGGCCGTAGGTGTTGTCCCCCCACATGTGCACTGCTCCATCCTCTGTTACTGCCCCGCTGTGACAGGCGCCTGCTGCTACGGAAACAACATGCTGCTCGCTGAGCCCCGCCTCCAGAATGGGCTCTGTGGTTCCTGATGAAGCTTGGCTCTGTTTCCACGGCAATTCTCCAAAACTGTACACCTGTCCACCTAATGCCAGAAAATAAAAACATAAAACAAATACACTGAAGCGCAACACACAGTATAACTAATAACTCTCTCTAACTCATCATCTCTAACGTGTGTTCTGATTCAGTGGTGTATCCTGTTTACTGAAGTAGTCTAGTATCAGCATCTTATACTATTAGCTACTGAAACACCAACACACCACACATACTGTTCAGTATATTTCAGTATATTTACTGTTTAAATATTGAACTGAATTAATTATTTATAAACTTCTAATAAATGTTTTTACTCACTTCAATGAAAACAAGGGCTACATTAAAAAAAACTGAACGCTTTTGAAAATAGTGCATCTTAAAGTGTTTATTTATAGAGAAAGTAAATAAAATGTGCAACTTTTTGTTAACTCAGCTTCACAAACTGACACGTTGGTTTTACAGAGCAGTATTCTCCAAAACTAGCCAAGCAAGTCCATTCCATAACCATTCCATAACCATTCCATAACCATTCCATAACCATTTCAGGTTAAACAGTCAGGCTTCGCTGTAGACTGTTATTCTTTCTGACTCGCTTTATTCTCCGACTGCTGCTTCTCACTTCGTACCTCGCCTGTGTGTGAGCCGCACTCCCGAGTCTGCACAGATCTGATTGGCTGAGGAGTCCCTTGGATGATCTTACAATGCACGTGATTGGTCTGCGAGTTTACTGCACCACAAAGCTCGTATACCGTAAAGACAAGAAACGTTCCGCAGCTTAAAATAAAGACTGTTAACATTACATAGTTCTCACTAGTTTATCGCTTTGGGTCTGCATTGGACAACGGCTGGGTCCAGACCCGGACCGCAGCCTGCCTATTAGTGACCTCTGGGTTAGGGTTCTCACTGTTCTCGTGGCAGGTGTAGTGGATCTATGGCATTGAACTTTGGGCTCAGCGCTAAAAATAATGGCTTTCAAGTACGACTTGGCTCTCCTTAATAGAGATGGAAAGATCGATCGGGTAAAATCGATTGGCCGATTTTTTATCAAAATATGTGATCGGTGATTGGCCGATATTTCTCCAATTTAGCCGATCCTGAGAGCTGATCAATGGCGTTAAAGAAATGAGCCTAATTTCTGTATTTACAGCTAGCATTTCATCCAGGAAGAGGAGAACCCCCTCAGGCCAGCTCCCTGCAATTCCTATATGAACCACTAGGTGGAAATACACACCCTTTCATTTTTTACAGACTGACTAAAGCAGTGGCGTCACGAGAAAAGCATGCGCTAATAGAAAGCATGTCGTCCGTCTGCCAGTGTTTTACCGTACGTGACAGGCTCATCCAGGACGTTTTTAAAATTTATAAAATGAGCGCGTCTCGTTGAGGAAACCAAGACAAAGATATTTAACACACTAATCTGATACAACACTGCACGCGACTGAATACAGTGAGTATCAGCAAACAGCAGAGCTAGCACGCACAGCTAGCACAAAACAAATAACCCAGAACACCTTGCAGACCAGATCTGACCGGTACGAACAGAACAGCAGCAACAATTCAAGATCTACATTTAATGATTACAGATTGTCGTTTAAAATAATCAGAGTCTGCATTTAATGACTGCAGTTTTTACTGCATTTATTAAATTAGCTTTTTTAATTTTAAATTAAAGGTGACATGAGCTCGACCATGTTTCATGACTTGCTTGCGCTAATAACTACATGTAGCCCTGCTGTATGCCCCAGCCTCTATCAGTATCGGCTATCGGCCAATCGTGCTGAAAGGTGATCGGCGATCAGAATCGGACTTACAAACGCCGATCGGTCCACCTCTACTACTTACTCTTATCAAAGAACAGTGCCAAAGAAACTAGTTCTGTCTATCACTAGTTCTGATATTGGCAAATTAGAAGAGGATAGACACCTGAATGTTTAGTAAACAGAATACTTAGTGAGACAATTGACAGTCAACTATTGTTAGCTAACGTTTTATATAAAGTTACATTAACATGCAAATAAAAGACAACAAAAGGAGGGAAAAAAAGAAGAGTGGTTGTTCAGCTTAAGCCTAAGGAATTACTAGGGTGTTGTTGGGTAGCTGTGGTATTGGATGTGATTCTAGGTTACTGCTAGTGTACTTGTATTTGAAGCAGCATCCTTCCATTCACTACTATTGGAAAAAATTCAGACTTTGAACGGCCACGCTATGGAAACTGAACATCCAGTCAAAAACCACAACACAAGAACTCTAACACTTCAAAATCAATGCAGCGGAATTTCTGCCTTCAGATCAATGAACGACAACGCACATCCATGAACAGCAGCATTAATCTTCAGAGATAGCTGCTCCAAATACTGATCCAGATCTGCCCTGAAACAAAACTGGTCACACAGGCGCTCGGAATAACTCCTACCACACTGTATCACATGAGACAGGAGAAGTAGTACCTTTGGATATCTTTTGGTGCCTACAGTAACTCAAGGTGATTTAAAACAGGGGTAGGAGATTCTCCTCCCGTAGGATTAATTTATGTTTCTTTGTGTTGGCAGAAAAGCATTGTTGCGGTCTGGCACTTCAGGAGAGAAGTAGTCTACTCTCCACAGAAAAAAGCAATCTATTCATTAGAGCAGATCAGAGGTGTTCATACTGTCTGGTGAGAACTAGAGAATGCTTACCCTCCACCAGAAGAACCCCATGTTTGGCCCCTAGGGCAGCTTGGAGCACAGGCCGGGAGAGGAGCACTTTGTCTGGAGTGACACTGCAGGAGTAGCCCCTCCATGTGTGGAGCACTCCTCGCTCCCCGGAGCTCTCCTCCTCACCCAAGCTGGACAAACCCACAAAAAGATACATTAATATATATATATAAATATACATAAAGCACTACTTTGAAAAAGAAAACAAGAACCAGACAATAGGTTATGTCACCTCCTGTGTGGGAACTGAAGAGAAACCCTTGAGGGCATCATGCCATATTTCCAAACCTTTTTCTTTTTCTGAGGTTTAAATCACATTTAGATCTGTTCAGCAGTGGTTATATGCAGTAGTGTTATGTTTATGATAGCATGCGTCTCAAAGCATATCATCACTGTCTTTACTTTCAATGTACGTCAATGGAACCAGAACTTTTTCCTAATTATTCTGGAGCATTTCCATTGGTCCATTCATCATGAAATTGTTACACAATGTGAAGGGCAGCCGCCACGTTCAAATGATGCAGAAAAAAAAATTACGACAATCCATTTGATATGTGTATATGTACTGCCTATAGTGAAACTGTCTTTAGGGACCATCATATGACTTGTGCCATATGGCCAACCCTTATTTTGGGTCAAACTTGGACAACAGCTCATGGCTCGGTAGGATATTTTGCCTCGAACAAAAGCTGTATTGTCCCATATTTAAAGAGCTGAGCCTCGTCTGCCCGATGCCTCAGAGGCAGAACTGCCACCAGCTCCTTCTGTTCAATAACATCTGAAGCGGATGACTCTTTGCTCACATGTTTTTTTTGGGTTTTTTTTTGATGATCTCAGCCTCTGCCCACGCCCACTTCACATAGAGACTCAGTCAGAGACTGCCTCAGTCAGAGACGGCCTCTACCTGTGCAGCTTCTAAAGCTTTGCCATCCACATTCAAACAGAGACTCTCTCAGCTTTTCTTTGGTATTTAGTTTATTAAACTGTAAATACTATTTGACCAGAGGACGATGGATCTCCTCTTGAGAGTCTTGGTTCCTCCCAAGGTTTCTTCCTCCAATCTGAGGCAGTTATGCTGCTGTTGCCTCTGGCTTGCTCACAGGGGGATATATGTTGTAACTGTCTATTTTCAAAACTTCTGTAAAGCTGCTTTGAGACAACCTTGTAAAAAGCGCTACACAAATGAACTTGAATTGAATTGAATTCTCAACGTACCTCTTCAGCTTATCCATCTCTAGGTATCCCCCATATCACGGAAGGTAAACCAGCATGGTGGGGGACTGTGTAGACGGCCAGCCTGTGTGCAAGCATATGTGCAAAATTACATAACTGAGGTCTGCACATACATGGCTCCATACACTTAAAGGGAAAGTCCATCTTTTTTTTTTTTTTTTTTTAATTTTTGCATCCCATTACTCTGAATGACCTTGTTTACATCATAACAACTGATATTCTGCAAAGAACAAGTAGTGGAACTGGTGCTTACATTATGAAAGAACACTGATTATAAATATATAATGAATGTTACACCTAGGGGTGTGTTTAAAAAAACAATTTTTCGATTTAAATCAATCTTCATTTGAATAATCCGATATCAATTCGTATAAACCCCAGATTGATCTTTAAAATGAGCATTCCAGAGCATCCTTATGCAGAGAAATGGCTCGGTTATGAAGCTCAGAGGAATCAGACGTGTCAGGTGTTTGTGAGGCTATCAGTTTAGTAACTGTTTTCTGATCAGTGTCCACCGCGCTAGGCTATCTGGGCTGTAACGAACACCCATGCAGAGTGGCTCGGGCAGCTGGCTGGACTTGGGTTTAACCGGCTTTCAGAAATATAAACTCACCGTCTGTGTGTAGGAGTACACGGCCCACCTTCCCACTGTGCAGGTACTGAAACGCTTCAGTACTTTTATAGTTTTTCATTACTGAACCGTCTACACCTTCCAAGAGTACAAAATAATCATCCACCCACTGTGTTATTAAACTTGGATGAGACAGGGTTGTAACATCTGAGCTTCTTATTGCCTCTCTGGTCTCCTCCCATGTAACTGTATTCATTTTGGTTAGCTGAGCGGAAGTTCTGACACAAAGGCGGAATAAACACACGCTTGAAAGTGGGTGTGGCCAAATACAGTGAATATAAACATATAAACACTAATGTTTTTAGTAATGGTAGGTTGAGTGTTCCTTGTACATTTACCACATTAGTTCTCTGAAAATCTCTTTTCATATTCAAACAAAACATATTATTGTAACTGAAATATCCCTAAATGAATCGATACTGAACTGAATCGAATCGAATCGGAAATTGAAGTTGGGACCTTGTGAATTGGGATTGAATCGATCCGGGAAATCAGTGGCGATCCCAGCCCTAGTTACACTGTTTTAAGCGTTAGTAAGATAGGGAGAATGAATGAAACCCTTGAGCCATTGAAGAAAAGCTGTAAACATTCTTTGTAGCAACTGTTAACATGTATACCTCTTTGGCCGGAAGCGAGGTGAGATGTTAGCAGTGTCTGTTCCAGTCGCCTAAACAAATTAAAAAAGCATGTTAGCTCTTTAAGACATTCCATTTAAACAACTCCCTTAGAAACAATTGATGATCCTAGATGATTTATTACTTTAAAACAAACTTAAAACCGTTAACCTATTATACTAACATGCTCTAAGCACTAGGTCTGTCAGGAAGGCCTTGACAGACCTATTGGCAGTTACATTGACGCCACAGCTGCCTCACTAAATCAACAAACCAGTGTTTGCTGTAAACATCGCTGCAATCAGTGACTATTCTGGCAGCCTAAACCTTTAAACCATACTTGGTATCAATATCATTTCACTTAAATAAAGACAGAGCTGAACTCTTAAACGGCTCAGTATTATCACTCACTAGTGTCTCAAAATCAAACGGCAAATACATCGATACTCAAAACAATTCTGCATAGTTTATTTGGGTGTGTTGTGATATTTGGAATAGTAATATTGGATTTCCGTACAGACGCCAAGTACTGACTGACATGTTATTGTATTAAATGTCCTCTAATTATTAATCCAAACCAGAACTAACTTTGTTTTTGTTTTTCTCTTTCTTTCTGAGGTAACCGCCCTGCTGTCTTGTCTACCATTGGAGGACCAACCATCAGGGCCTCCTCGTCACCTGGCACCAACCAGCTCTCCTCATCCTGCTTCACCTCAACTGCATTACTGTGTCATCCAGATGTAGCACCTGTGCAGCTTCTAAAGCTTTTACCTTCAGACTCAGCTTTAGTTTAATAAACTGTAAATACTGTTCCACCAGAGGAGGATGGGTCTCTTCTTGTGGGTCTGGTTCCTCCCAAGGTTTCTTTCTCCACTTGAGGGAGTTTTTTTCTTGCCACTGTCGCATCTGGCTTTCTCACAGTGGATAAAGTGTTATGAATTCATGTTTTCATGCTTTCAAACTCCTCTAAAGCTACTTTGTGACAACATTGTTGTAAACAGCGTTATACACTTAAACTTGACTTGAATGTAAATTAGGGTTTTATGACCGTGTTAGGTCAGATGGTCTTGACAGTCAGATGTTCTTGCTGCAGTAAAAGTTAGCTAACTGAGATATACAGCCTAAAAAACATCATGTCGATGTTTATCTGGATGATTTTTATCTGTGAGGCACGAATTCGCAAGCCAGAAAAATTACATTGCAATAATTCAAATTCTCAGTAATGTTATATTGAAACTTAAATGCTGGGACATTGTATCGACTTAAGCATTGTGATGATATCGTACTGCCTTTGGTGATTCCCACCCTACAAAGTCGTACAGATTGCGGTGTCTACTGTGCTCATTTAGGTGACCAATATTTTGCTCTGTGTGCCCCTTAAAATATGTTTTAGGTCAAATGCTTTTCCTAATCCTATCATACAACTAAGCCTCCCGGATCAGACAATGTAGTCACATCCATTAACATTATTTGATTAAGCTCTAAGAGGCATCAGACTCGTGGAGCTCTAGATGTCTGGTTCCTAGCACCAACACTGTGAACTGCTCTGACTCTGAATTACTCTATTTACATCTTAACGACTTAGTTATACAGAAATTGCCCTCTGGCTACCCAGCACGCAGCCTCAGTCACCCCAACAAACAGCATAAACACACAACTTCAAAACACTGACCTCTTCTATTTAACACATCCTCACGGGAGCCGGCATTAAGCACAACCCTGAAGTAAGACGTGGCTGAAGTTAGCTTCTTCTGGCGCCTCACTATTTAAGGTGGTTGTCAAAGCTGTGGAACGACAACAGGGGACCCAGTATTGAGCATAATCCTGAAGTAAGACACGGCTGAAGGTAGGTTCTTATTGGAATTGCCCGTTCCACCTTAAATGTGCAGCAGATACATTCTGTTGCCTTACCATTTAAGGTGGTCGTCAAAAGCATGGCACTACAAAAGGGGACCCGGTATTGAGCGTTACCCTGAAGTAAGACGTGGCTGAAGCTAGGTTCTTAATGGAATTGCCCGTTCCACCTTAAATACAGTGGTTACATTCTGGAGCCTTACCATTTAAGGTGGTTGTCCAAACTGTGGCAGTACAACATGGGACTGGTATTGAGTGTGAAGCTGAAGAAAGACATGGCTGAACTTAGCATCTTATTGGAATTGCCCGTTCCACCTTAAATGCTGCAGCAGGTACATTCTGTTGACTTACCATTTAGGATGGTTGTCAAAACCATGGCACTACAACAGAGGACCCAGTATTGAGCGTAACCCTGAAGTGAGACATGGCTGAAGCTAGGTTCATATTGGAATTGTCCGTTCCACCTTAAATGCTGCAGCAGATACATTCTGCTGCCTTACCATTTAGGGTGGTTGTCAAAACTGTGGCACTAAAACAGGGGACCCCATATTGAGAGTAACCCTGAAATAAGACATGGCTGAACTAAGCTTCTTATTGGAATTGCCCGTTCCACCTTAAATTGTGTAGCAGTTAGCTTTTTATTGGAATTGCCCCATCCAGACTGTAACTGCTGCACCACTTAAGGTGGAACGGGCAATTTGAATTCGAAGCTAACTTCAGCCACGTCTTTCTTGGGGTTTACGCTCAGTAACGGGTGCCCTGTTGTAGGGTCACAATTTTGCCAACCACCTTAAACAGTGAGACACCAGACTGTACCTGCTACACCATTTAAGGTGGAACGGACAATTCCAATAAGAAGCTAACTTCAGCCAGGTCTTTCTTCAGCTTTACGCTCAATACTGGGTCCTCTGTTGTAGTGCCACAGTGGCAACCACCTTAAATTGTGAGACACCAGACTGGAACTGCTACACCGTTTAAGGTGGAACGGGCAATTCCAATACAAAGCTAACTTCACAAGACAAGCAGTCCAGCTTTTCCAGCAAACTGATAGCGAGTCCGGTTACCGCTACAACAGCTATTTAACGTCACAACAAGGTCCAGAAAAATGTCACAGCCCAAAAATCCAAGTAAACAAGAAAGAATGTAATAAATATGAGCGCAGCTACAGAGTAAAGGCTTTAATTAGCTGCACAGCTAACGCGGTGGTGATGGTGTTGATGATGACAGCGCCTTTCTGTCAGCGGTGACGGTCCGAGCTGTCCGCTGCTGTTAGAGCAGCTAAAGGCTAACACTATGTGAGCGTTTGGCGAGCTTAACTTACCGGTTCGACTGCTGACCGATACCTGTAGACACGAGGAGAAACGTGTGCTGCCCGGGACGCTGCAGGTGAAGTTTGGGAAAAATAAACGGCGGTACGAAACGGGGCTGTTGTTGGGAGTCTTTCTTCAACCGTGCGAGGAGAGGGACAAACGCCGAGAGCCACTAACGGCTTCGCTTTCTGCAGAAGCAGAGAGAGGAGACTGCTGCTACACTGCTACAGGAACGGTCCACCAAATAATGAAATTTGCACAATTTCCCCCCCATTAGCCCAAACGCAAATCTGAAGCCTTTTTTTTCGTTTTGCTCGAGAGTTTCGACGCTAATGCAGCCAGCTAACAGGTAGCAGACGCTCATGTCACGCCGTTCCCGCCATCAGAGGAGAAATAAATAGCCCTTATATCACAATTTGACATAATAACTCGAAGCATTGACTAAATATATTAAAATTATGACTTAGATTTAAAAAATATATAATAATTTAGTATCTCGAAGTAATTTACTGTTTTAAAATAATGATAGATCACAATTTGATGTAGTATCTCAAAAATAATTATGTTCTGGAAATGCAGAGTTAGTATCTCAAAATAATGACTTGCTATGTTAAAATTAGATGTAAACATTTCTTTAGTATTTCAACATAATTTAATATTTCAAAATAAAGACGAGAAAGCATTATTTTGCGTGTAAGTAAGTAATATTTTTGAGATAATATGTCAAGACTCCTCACTACTAAAGAGTGTGTCAAAAATAATAGACCACTAATAGAAGTATTTTAGTAATTTGTGAAGTATTTAGAGTATAGTAGTATGCTTAAAGAGCCCGTATACTACATTTTGTTTTTGTATGTGATTATGGAGTTATGTTATAGTTATTCTATTAAAGGGCCCATATGTAACATTTCACTGGTTATTTATCCTTTTTCCTCTGAGGTCCATTTATAACATTTGTTTTTATGTACTCAGAAATCATTTGCACATAACCATTTTCCACCTTCTGTTTATTTTATAGAATTAAACAGGCTGTTTATTACTCTACCTTTTAAAATGTATATTGTTGTGTGTGTATTGTATTGTGTTCTGATTGGCTGCCCTGTATTTTGCCTTATTTAAAAAGCAGTCCCAGCTGCAACACTCCTTATAGCGTCACATAAATGAGCGAGGCTAAATTGTGTTGAAATTATTTGGGAAGTATTTGAAGTATAGTGGTATGCTTAAAGGGCCCATATACTACATTTTGTTTTTGTATTTTAGTTTTTATTTTTGATATTAACTCATAACAATTGGGCGTTTTTTGTACTAAACATGTTCACAGTTCTCTCTTTAACCTCTCTTTATCCCTTAGAAAGAAACTGTGCCTTTAAGACTGATCTAAAATAAATGAAATCTGTTCCGATTGGCTGAAGCTGAAGCTGAAACTGCTGTAGGCTGGTGGTTACAGGTGCTTACATGTAACATGCAACTTAGTTTTCATATATAGGCTGTATGGACTAAAGTGTTTTGAATAAATGTTAACATATTACTCCAGACTCATATAAGTGTTTCGATGGTATGGGCCCTTTAAGGAACAGATGAAAAGAAGAAAACACATTGGTGATTTTTTTCTCTCCTACCTGGTGGGAATGGGTTGCCATATGTTACAGAGTATTGTTTTTTAATTTCTCATATCATGGAAAATCATCCATCCGTCGATTATCTTTAGCTTTATCCCACTAGCCAGAGTCACAGGGCCTCCCCAGATGTGAAAGTTTCAAAACATAGCTGTCACTCTCCAGTTCGCACAATCCTTCGTTGGCCTTGTTGCTGCAGGTTACCTAACTCCCAACTGCTCCTGGGGCACTATGGATTGTGCCCACTGCCCCCTAGTGTGCCCTCACACACATGCACATACCTGTTTAGGTCCATTCATGTGATGTTATAAGGAGTGTTGCAGCTGGGACTACTTTTTAAATAAGACACAATACATAGCAGCTCATCTGAACAGTACAATGTATACATTTTAAAAGGTAGAGTGTTAAACAGCCTGTTTTATTCTATGGGATAAACAGAAGGTGGTTATGTGAAAATTATGAGTACATAAAAACAAATGTTATAAATGGACCTCAGAGAGGAAAGGAATAAATCAATAAATCATCAGCCAAATGTAACATATGGGCACTTTAATTGAGGACCTATTACATAACTCCATAATCACATACAAAAATAAAATTTAGTATAAGGGCCCTTTAAGCATACTTCTATACTCTGAATATTTCACAAATGAATGGATTTTTGTTAGTGGTGTACTATTGTTGACACACAATATGTATATATATATATATATATATATTTATATACATATAGTGTACTATTGTTGACACACAATATATATATATATATATATATATATATATATATATATATATATATATATATATATATATATATATATATATATATATATATATATATATTAGTCCACAGAGAAAAAGGAATGTGCATATGGGCACTTTAACAGAAGTTTAAGTTTAAGAACTATTACATTACTCCTTAATCACATAATTACATATGTGCTAACATATGGAAAGATAAACAGATGAAGGAAGAACTAAAAAAAGATAAACAACTGAAGAGGGGAAACGAATGCAGACAGAGGTAAAGATATGTATAAAAGCTTAAAGAAATCAAATCAGCGCTAGTGAACTGAAATCATGGCATCTGAAACGATAACTCAATATCTAGTAATGCAGTAAAGTAAGTATTGAGTTTGGCTGAATGATCATGAATAGAAATATCTGCATGTAATTATTATTATTATTATTATTATTATTATTATTATTTTTATCTACATTCTAGATATTTCTGGTAGTTACTTATCTTAAAAACCATGAAATGCTACTAATATTTTAAAATTAATCATTTAAAAATTATAATTACACTGTTGCTAGGATGTAAACAAATCCATTCATAATGGTGTGAAATGCGCCGTCCTAGAGAAGCTTGCAGTGTTAGAATTGTTCACAGTGGTGTTGATGGAAACAGATGTCTGACTCATTTACTGACTCTAAAAGCTCCAACAGAGTAAGTCATTACTTAGATCTGATACACATACACTGCCTGATGTCTAATAGGGCTGTGTATTGGCAAGAACCTGGCGATACAATACGTATCATGATACAGCGCTCACCTGATATATTGCGATGCTGCAGGCAAAGTGATGTATTGCGATATTTCAAATCCTGCTATTAAAACACACCACTATATAAACAGGCTTGCCAATACTTACCATAGCATTGCACCCTTGTGCTGCTAGTTAACGTTGGAGTGGAGGTGAAAATGGATTACAACACTGACATCTAGTGATCAGAGGTTTAAACACAACACACAATGATTCACTGTCTGCCAGGAATCTGTGTATCGGTACTGTGTTTTTGAGAATAGATACAGTATCACGAAACCAAATATCCCAGTATTCAATATTTTCAATATTTTCTTACACCCCTAATGTCTAAGCATTTCTTTATAATTGTTCTGTTTATGATGAAGACACTGTACCACAAAATAGGAAGCATATTTTTCAGAGTTAACACAATTTTCACTGTTTTACCATCACTGGTGGTTTTAGATAGTAAATAAAATGGAATATATTTGTGTTGTAAACATGGCGACCTATGCACTATTGACCCCCACTGTAAGAAAAATCTGAATAACAATCCAGTAAATGACTTTGTTTACAGTCTGCAGATCAGGAGAAACAGAAAATCCAAGCAACTTCCAAGACTGAACATTGGTGGTGTGGAAAAATATCTCCTGAAGCAAATCTCCTGAAAAGAATGGAGACTATAACGAAGGTGAGGCGTGCACACACAAAATACTGACAACACTGAAATGATGTAGTTTCACTTGCAGAAAATTTGTTTTAAAAATTTGGTGAAATTCTCCTTTCATGTTTTTCAGGTAAGATTTCAGGTGAGCGGAATTATAGAGATTACACTCGGTGGTTTAAAGGAATATAAACAAACACTGCAATTTGTCCTTTAATGACTCTCTCTCTCTCTCTCTCTCTCTCACACACACACACACACACACACACACACACAAAACACACACACACACAAACACACACACACACTTGGCTCCCTCAGTGAGGCGCTCCAGCATTTCAAAATAAACAGCAGCCCACAGCCTTGCTCTTGGTCCAGCCAATTGCATAGTGACTCCCATCCGGCTGTTCTGATTGGCTGGTGACCACAAACACGCACACACACTGAGCGGTGTCAGCTGCAGGAGACAGAGAGGGAGAGAAGGAGTGAGACAGAGTGCGTAAGGAGGGAGAAGCGCAACTTGTCAGTGTGACTGCCGCGGGCCGGGTGGGATGGATTTTTGGAATACGGACTGACTGACCAGGTCCGGCTCCACTTTGGAAATGTCCAGCTAATAGAGAGGATACAGCACTCCGGCCCATCCAGGTCCAGCCGAGGCGTCAGCATGCAGAACCTCCGACACGCTGCCACCGAAGCCTTCCAGCGTTTGGGTGAGTACACGCCACAGACTAATCTAATACAACACTGCTCACTCCACTATCAACACTCTAATCTGTCCCTATGGCTACAGCGAAAGGGGAATTCCACCCTTTTTTCCAAATTTCTACATAATACAATTGTTGTGAAAGGTTTATTGTCGTGAAACTTTATTCAGGAAAGTTTCTTTACAGTGCTGGTGATGGGAACCAGAGGTTGTGATGTCCACAATGCAAAAATACAGCCATTTCACGTACCATCCTACCTGGACCTGTGAGCCAGTACATGTGACGTCTGAGTTTTTCTACGCAGTGCTGGTAATGGGAAAATATAGTGGGGTCGTATTCATAACCATTTCATGTAGTGAGGTCGTTTTTAAGGTGTTCAGACATCTGGTTCCTATCACTGCCACTGTAAACAACTGCGTCTGTGTGCAGGGCTCCTCATGAAGGTCAATTTCATAGGAAACCACTCCGAGTGTTTAAACCTCAATGAAAATCTGTGGATTTAACATTTCCAATAAACACTGAACCAGGATCAGTGAAAGTGATGTTTACATAAATGGACAGTGCAGATAAATATAGAAATAGTCAGTCAACACACAACACAAGTACACAGTGAATTGCCATTTGATTACCTTGCTCACTCGTTGGCCATTTTATCAGAAACACCAACCTGTAGGTCCTCATTGTGGGTTTACAATTAATGACTGTAGTCCATCTGTTGCTGCACAATGTATGAGTCCTCCTCTGCTCCGGGACCACCACTGACCAGATGTTATTTGGCTGGTGGGTCATTCTGAGCACGGCAGTGGCGCTGAAATGGTCATGGCACAGTATGTGGTGTTGCAGTGGTTTGATGTCTATGAAGGTTTTAAGCACTTCAGTATCAGCAAAAACATCCAGAAGTTGACCACTGACTGGAGGAGATGAGCTTTATTCTCCAGCTGTGCACCTACAATGCATTCTAACTAGGCGTTTACAATAAAGTGGCCAGGAACTTGCACACTACGCAATGAACAGTGCAGAATAAAAATAGTCAGTCAACACACAACACAAGTACACAGTGAATTGCCATTTGATTACCTTGATCATTAATTGGCCATTTTATCAGAAAACACCAACCTGTAGGTCCTCATTGTGGGTTTAATGACTGTAGTCCATCTGTTGCTGCACAATGTATGAGACCTCCTCTGCTCCGGGACCACCACTGACCAGATGTTATTTGGCTGGTGGGTCATTCTGAGCATGGCAGTGGCGCTTGACATGTATGTGGTCTTGCAGTGGTCAGATGGATATGAAAACATCCAGAATGCACCAACAATGTATTCTAACTAGGTGTTTACAATAAAGTGGCCATGAAACATGCACACTATATTTTCTTGCTCCAGTTGTACTGCTGGAAGCATTTAGCTGTGATATCTTTCAAATCAAACAACTCACTGCTCTCCTGAACTGCAGGCTCACAGCCAATCAGCACACCTGCTGATAACATTCTTCTGGCGGCGCTCTAATATTCACCTTTAAGTGTTCTGAAGAGGAGAGGAAACGCCCGCTTGCTCTCCGTAGGCCGTGTGCTCAGAGTGCGCGTGAGTGACGTCCTACATAATAGTTCTAGTCTCGGGACGCACTGCTGGCAAAAATAACACTGTCGTCCTTCCAGAAGAGAGTTTAACGCAGTGGGAGTGAATAGAGAGGACGTTCTTAGAGACAGTGGAGAGAAACATGAGGATAAAGGAGCTACGTGTGCTGCTGTGCACTTAGCCGTTTGGTTCATTTGCCTTCAAAACAAAAATGAAGAAGAACAACAGCATCCGTTTAACAGGAAATATTAAATTTTCAATATTAAATATACTAAACACACAGATCAGCCATAACATTCCAACAACAAGGAGAACGGTGTGGTTCTATAATTACAGACTGTAGTCCATCTGCTCCTCTGCATACTTTGCTATTCCATCTTCACCTTGTTCTTCAGTGATCAGGACCCCCACAGGACCACCACAGAGCAAGTGGTGGATCACAGTGTGTAAAAACTCCAGCAGCAAGACTCCAGCAGTACTGCTGTGTGTGATCCACTCGTACCAGCACAACACACACTAACAGACCACCACCATATCAGTGTCACTGCAGTGCTGAGAATGACCCACCACCCAAATCATACCCGCTCTGTGGTGGTCCTGACCATTTAAAAAATAGTTAAAGGGGTCTAACAAAGTAGTCAGAGAACAGATGGACTACAGAGCTGATAAAACAGGCGGACATTGTAGAAACAAGGTGGTGGTTTTAACGTTCTGGCTGATCTGTGTATAATATAGATGTATAGATATAAAAAAATTTGTATCTCCTTTTTTTTGCTTTTCTTATTTTTACATCATCTAACAAAGAGGTCACTAATAGACGGACCGCGGTTCAGGTCCAGACCCAGACGTTGTCCAATGCAGACCCAAACTGATAATCTATTGAAAAGGATTTAATGTTGACTGTGTTTATTTTAGGTGGTGGAGCTTTTCTTGTGTTTACGGTATACAGGCTTTGCGTAGTAAAATCAGCAAACACTCTCCTCAGCCAATCAGATCTGTGCAGATTCTGGAGCATGGCGCGCACACACAGGCGAGAAGCAGCAGTCGGAGAATAAAGCGAGTCAGACGGCGTGCTCTAAAAAAAGAAAAGGAATGGAGCGAGACAGATGTACACTCCACACAGAGCGGCCCGGATATGTCATATCTCTGTGAGAATGGTCCTAACACAATTTCAGCCCAGGTTTAAAGTCCTGGCTGGACAACCAAGAGCTCACTTCTCTCACTAAACAAGAGAAAGGGTGGAGGAACACAAAAGAGACATAAACTGTTAAGATGTGTAACTCAGTTAACAAGACTAAACATTTTATTTCCCTTTTTCATTATAAATAAATACTTTATGATGCACTTTTTTATAGCCATTTTAAATGTAGCCCTTAAAGTGATGAAAAAAGCATTTATTAAGTTCAGCATTTCAGTTCAGCATTTAAAAAGTAAATATACTGAAGGGTATGTGTGATGTGTTGGTGTTTCAGTAGCTGATGGTATAAGATGCTGATACTAGGCTACTTCAGTAAACAGGATACACCACTGAATCATAACACACGTTAGAAATGATGACCGCCCGGACCTTCACCTGAGAAAATCTCCCCTAGGTGGACCTTACTGACTCTAATTAAACACCCCTGATCTAAACCAATGCTCCAGAATCAATTCAAGTTCCAATTTTGGTGATACATGCTTCCAAAGAAATCCAAAGGGATTATTTTCTATGGATATAATCCTAAACACCCTCAGTGATGCTTAGGTCTGGACTCTGGGGTGGTCAGTCTGTTGTTCTAAGATCAGAACACATCAGTAGGGTGTGTTTAAAAAATCGTTTTTTTCGATTCAATTCATTTGAATAATCTGATATTGATTCATATAAACCCAAGATCAATCTTTGAAATTAGCATTCCAGCCTCAGCCCCCCAGTCTCACGTGATCAGCCATTGTTTTTCGAGCAACGAGATCTGGCTGGAGGCGCACATCAGTTAAGCACGGCTGGAGCACAAGTAAAGGCGCCCCAGAACTTGAAAGCAGACGTCTGGCTACATTTTGGATTCAGAAACCAGGACAGTATATAAACATATAAACACTAATGTTTTTAGTAATGGTAGGTTGAGTGTTCCTTGTACATTTACCACATTAGTTCTCTGAAAATCTCTTTTCATATTCAAACAAAACATATTATTGTAACTGAAATATCCCTAAATGAATCCATAGTGAATTGAATCGAATCGATCTGGGAAATCAGTGGTGATACCCAGCCCTAGTAACTCCTTTGTTTAATGTGTCTGTATCTCCTTTTCTCAGTGAGGAGCTTCTTGTACAGCTGCACATCTTTTCAGACCCAGAGTGTCTTCTCACACTGGAAGGTTGGACAGAAACACCTGTGGATGTTTTCAGATCTGAAGCAGGAGAGCACTGGTTGTGTTACATTTGCTTGCATTTGAAACAGTCGTGCTGGATTCTTCTCCATTTGGACCGCGAAAGCTTTTGTGGTCAGTTGAGTTGCGAAGAGTTGAGACGTCCTGCTCTGTATATTTTGATCACTTTTCATGCTCTGGTAATGAAATGTCCTGAATTAAGGTGTTCCACTGGTTGAGAGTGGTCTGCCACCCTGAAATATCCAGCCGAAAGTGGCTGCATGCTAATGGGGTTATAAACTAAGCGTAGATGAATGGCTGGAGAATGCCTAACTCAAACTAGATCAACAGATGAGCTCCAGTCTCTAACTGTACACCAGCATGGTGGAGCTGTGAGGCAGGGGTTTGTGCTGAAGTTGCCTTCATCTGCTGAAACTTGGTGTTGATATAAATTCTGCTCAGGCTCAGGCTCCCCGCGGAGTCTTATCTCCAGCTCAGCCCGGGGTGTGCAGCATTACATTTTGCCGTATCCTGTTGCCACGTTCACGTCTGCCACCAGAACGGAAAAGAAATCGTGCCACACATGAAGATAAATGTTTTTCCAACATGCATAACTGACAAGGCCTTATTTATGAACTAAGTTAATGCAGGATGATATGATTTTCTGTTGCCATTCTATTTAGTCATGTTGTTGTATTAATGATTAATTAAATATTAATTATTATTATTATTATTATTATTATTATTATTATTACTATTACTTTAATTGCTAGCTTGTCTATTCCAGTTCACCCGTTTAAGTTTTTCCCACAAATACATCTATCATAGCTACCGTTGCGAGGCTCAACAGGCTTTAAAGAACACTTGAAATATTTGAGAAAACTCTTAACACTTAACATGGCTTCTGTTTACAGAGAAAGTCTCGGGCTAGTTATTCCACATGGTAAGCACATCCTTGTTGTGGACCTGAAAGATTTTATTAGTGATTTCAAATGTTCTTCTCGTGTCGCTGGAGATAACTGACCAGTGGCTCTGCAAAAATGCCCAATGGGTACACAAAGTTAGATATAATTATTATTAATAATCACAAAATACAACCAAAAACTGAATTTACTTAATATTGAAAAAAAGAAATGGTGTATAGTTTCTCGTTAGGTGGGATTTTTGTCAGCGTGCTTGCCCACAGTGTTTGTCAAATCATTTAAACCAATATTACATCAGTGATAAAGATAATTGTATTTACAAATTATTGTACATTGTTTCTTGATTGCACTGGGGTAATGGAAAAACATTGCACATTATGTTACACTAAAAAATATATATTTTCTGTAAGTGTATAGCGTTTAAGTGTAAGTGTGTGTGTGTGTGTGTGTGTGTGTGTGTGTGTGTGTGTGTGTGTGTGTGTGTGTGTGTGTGTGATCCGCTGTGTGTATGTGGTAGAGTCTAACTGAGTTAGCTGCTGATGTCTTGCCTTCAGACATGTGTAAATTGACAATCTTGATAGATACAGCTGTCTGTCTTGGTGGGAAGGATCCAAAGCTTTTCACATCATTTCCCCGTAAAGCATCAGACAGCAAACAAGTTGTTAAAGGTGGGAATGAGAAAGTCCCTTTGTATATATCTATTGTATACCGTAGTACAGTGCATTGTAGGCTGTATACTGTAGTACAGTGTATTGTAGGCTGTATACTATAGTACAGTGTATTGTAGGCTGTATACTGTAGTACAGTGCATTGTAGGCTGTATACTATAGTACAGTGTATTGTAGGCTGTATACTATAGTACAGTGTATTGTAGGCTGTATACTATAGTACAGTGCATTGTAGGCTGTATACTATAGTACAGTACATTGTAGGCTGTATACTATAGTACAGTGTATTGTAGGCTGTATACTATAGTACAGTGCATTGTATGCTGTATACTGTAGTACAGTGTATTGTAGGCTGTATACTATAGTACAGTGTATTGTAGGCTGTATACTATAGTACAGTGCATTGTAGGCTGTATACTGTAGTACAGTGCATTGTAGGCTGTATACTATAGTACAGTGCATTGTAGGCTGTATACTATAGTACAGTGTATTGTAGGCTGTATACTGTAGTACAGTGTATTGTAGGCTGTATACTGTAGTACAGTGCATTGTAGGCTGTATACTATAGTACAGTGCATTGTAGGCTGTATACTATAGTACAGTGTATTGTAGGCTGTATACTGTAGTACAGTGCATTGTAGGCTGTATACTATAGTACAGTGCATTGTAGGCTGTATACTATAGTACAGTGCATTGTAGGCTGTATACTGTAGTACAGTGCACTGTAGGCTGTATACTGTAGTACAGTGCATTGTAGGCTGTATACTGTAGTACAGTGCATTGTAGGCTGTATACTGTAGTACAGTGCACTGTAGGCTGTATATTGTAGTACAGTGCATTGTAGGCTGTATACTGTAGTACAGTGCATTGTAGGCTGTATACTATAGTACAGTGCATTGTAGGCTGTATGCTATAGTACAGTGTATTGTAGGCTGTATACTATAGTACAGTGTATTGTAGGCTGTATACTGTAGTACAGTGCATTGTAGGCTGTATACTATAGTACAGTGTATTGTAGGATGTATGCTGTAGTACAGTACATTGTAGGCTGTATACTATAGTACAGTGCTTTGTAGGCTGTATACTATAGTACAGTGCATTGTAGGCTGTATACTATGGTACAGTGTATTGTAGGCTGTATACTGTAGTACAGTACATTGTAGGCTGTATACTATAGTACAGTGTTTTGTAGGTTGTATACTATAGTACAGTGTATTGTAGGCTGTATACTATAGTACAGTGCTTTGTAGGCTGTATGCTATAGTACAGTGTATTGTAGGCTGTATACTATAGTACAGTGTATTATAGGCTGTATACTGTAGTACAGTGTATTGTAGGCTGTATACTATAGTACAGTGTATTGTAGGTTGTATACTATAGTACAGTGCATTGTAGGCTGTATACTGTAGTACAGTGTATTGTAGGCTGTATACTGTAGTACAGTGTATTGTAGGCTGTATACTGTGTTGATCACAAGTCTTATTTGAGGCGAAAGTTTGAATTTGCAAGAGGAGTCAGAGGTTTTGTGAATGCTACTTGAAGACGAGGTTTTGTGTTTAATGTTTGAAGAAAATGGAGCGAGGTTTCAGAAGTTGTGTTTTAGCAATTTGGGAAAAACTGTAAAACACTGCACTTGTTAAAACTTGCGTACCCTTATAGTCATTACAGAATTATGTACAGTAAGTAATACAGAGTGACTCTATAATCCATCATTCAGCCTCCATTCAACAGGACTGAATGAACTGTGTTTTGTTGAATGTTGTTGGGTCTATAGATACCCGCAGCCAAAATCTGCATAACCTGGCAAGTAGCCAATTGATCTAGGCTATCTCCAACCAGTGTACAAGGTCCCCCTGGTATTGGAGGGGTACCACGTTGGAGGTGTCCACTTACTATCTTTCACCAGCCCACACACACCACAGCCGCAGCATGCTGATCAGCCTGCAAAAGAGGGAGAGAGGGAGAGAGAGAAAGAGAGAGAGAACATGAGCAGGAGAGAGCAAGAAGTTGATATTGATATATGCTGATAAGTTGATATATGCTGTTATTGATATTTGCAACCAAAAATTTGTATTATTTGGCAAGTAACCAACTGATCTATGTAGTTCCTTCAACCAGTGTACCAGGACCTCTGATATCTGAGGGTTGCCACGTTGGCTCAGTAATCCAATGCTGGCTGGCTGATGTTTGGAAAACCAAAGTTTCCTTTCAATTGAGTGTTAAGCAGCATAACATGTAAATTAGCAAGGCCCAGACCCCCAAGGACCTCTTGGATTTTTCATCTTGTATATAGCCATCAGCAAAGTAGAACCCTCATGACCTTCTAGGGCTTCAGAGAAGGCCTAGAAATACATCTGTATTAATTTTTTATATTTTTGTTCAGTATTATCATCACACTCGATATATATCAACTCTGCAAGTCCTGCAGTAAAACTCTTATTCCATTCTTAACTTTTAGTTAAAAATAAAAGGGTTAAATGGTCAACAGAAAATGATCATTGTCTTTAGGTATTTATGTAGAGCCAAGCGAGTGACCCACTGACCCATTGTTTAGGACTTCAGGAGATGGACTGAAGGCCTGATGTGCCCCAATCACCTCTAACATAATTAGAAAGAGTCAGTGGAATTAAATAATAGCGTTTTGATTTTTGGGCCAATAATGTCTCTCTATGCCTTTTGGAAGTTCTAGATATGTCACTGACTGTGAGTATGATTGGCCAGTCAGTGTGGGTCAGTCAGAAGGACCACAGCACCTGTATGTCAGGGGTCTTAAAGAGCCACTGTAAAACTGCCCACGAGGTGGAATATATGTTAATAGATCTGTTACAAGCCTCAAACGTCCAGGTCTAATCTACAGCAGCCAAAACTGTAAAACCAACTACTACTTCAACACTACTGCCAGTAAATAAAGACCATGATGGGCCAGACTGAGGGTCCTGCTCTAACAGGCATCAGCCTTGATGAACAAAAATGAAATATTCTAACTGACCACCAGCTTCTTAGTAAACTAACCACCTCCTTCTTAACAGTAATGTAATAAGAGTGTGTAGACACTGTTTAGACCGCACAGCAGAATTCAGTAAGACACAAAGAAAAGTGTACCGCGAGCGGGAAGTCTTGGCTCTGCGCCAGAAGATCACTCCTCTCGTCCTGGCCTGCAGTGACAGACGGCTGGCTACTCACAGAGCTGTCCACTTACTGTCTCTCACCAGCCCACACACACCACAGCCACAGAATGCTGATCAGCCTGCCTGCAAACCCCGCAGGCCATGCAGAAGAACAGGAGAGAGAGAGAGAGAGAGAGAGAGAGAGAGAGAGAGACTACTGAAATAAACAATACACAGAGGAGACAAAGTACAGACATGCAGAAAAAGATAAGATGGATGGAAAGTGATGAAAAGACCTGGAAGGAATGGATGGAAAGAGAGGAAAGACAAGAGATGGTTAAGGAGTGGAGGAAAGAAGCCTGAGAGTGGGTTTCTGAGCACTGAGCGCATTGGAGCATGAGTTATGGGCACTTTGAGCCTCTGCCTCTCTCTCTCTTTCTTTCTCAGCCTCTCTCTTTCATGAATATCATTGCAGTGGATGAGGAGAGACAGACAGAGCAGAAAAGAGTAAAACACAATGCTCGTTGTGGCCCATTTGGATGCCTCCTTTCAGGATGTCCTTATCAAGCTTTGCAGCACAACATTAGCTTTTAGTTTAAGCCGTACAGCTAGAACAGACAATCAGGTTCTGCTCTTGCAAATGTAATTTGGGCTACAGCATGTAACTCAGATAGCGGGCTAATGTAGCCGCCCAGTAATGGAAGTTATAACCCGCCATTGGCGCTGTGCAAACTGCATGCGTAAATCATCGCTTGCCGCGAACCATGCTGAGTTGTTTAGTAATCTTAATCAGAACTGATTATATGGTTCCTCACATTGTATTGCAGGGTGTTACCAATACTTAAGATTTAATCTACAAGGAAGTAGTGGGTGGTGTACCAGTTTGCCTTCCCTTACAAAAAAGAAGTTTATTCAAGAGTACCATTAGTTTACTTCTTTTAAACTAAAAATAAGTGAGTATGCTTTCAGTTTACTTTTTATGTAATTCTCAGTGATATACTAAACACAGTTATACTTAAGTATGCTTGGGTTATACTGACAAGTATAGAACAGTATATTTGGCCTTTACTTGTACTTAATCTTTTGATTGAGATAGTAGAAGTAAGTATTCTTGCTCGGCACAAAAACACATTCAGTACAATATATATTTAAAATTTGATTTATAAAGATTTATAAAGATACAAATATGTTTCTTAATCTGAGTGTGTCTTGTTTATTTTACGTGTGTCCACTGGTGAGTAAGTAAACGTTAAGTTTTATTTTAAGTAGAAAAAACTCTTAAACCTAGTCATATACTTTAAAGTACAACAATAATATAAGCAGTAAATTATAAGTACTATTTTAAGTTCACTTTAAGAAAACGAGATAGTAAACTAACAGTAAACCCTTAAATTTACTTTTGGTGTAGTTGCAGTACAAAAGATGTAAACTAGTTGTATACTTGGTTTACTACTCTTACACTTAAAGTGTACTTAAAAGTATACTTTTAAAAACTAGAAAGTGGGCCAATTTAGTTCCAAGAAGTATTAAAATAGTACATATACAAGTGTACTACTAATACAATGACATTAGTATAGTAACTGCATAAAGTATACTTAATAAAATGAACTTTAAGTATACTTATTTTCTGTAAGGGTTGTATGCTTAATTAAATTCTTTCTCAGGTATTCATGCTATTTCAACACTGGGCGGCCAGCTTTTGTTTACTTTGTGTTAGAACTTCGGGTGCGACCACAGATACGTTGATACTAATTACAAGCAAAACCACAACAAACATATAAAACGACTAGCATATGTTCAGTTAGAGGGAGTCAGTAATTGGAAGAAGATGAAAACTTGGCTTGAACAACAGAGTTACGAACACAGCACATAAAGATCAGAGTGTTGGGGGGCCGGCTTCCAAAGAAGAGGACCTGCGTCTATGACTGAAGCTCTAAATTTAAAACATCCACCCAAACCTCCGTATGTCTGTTCTTACCATTCTGTGGAGGAGAACCAGCACCAGAGCTTCCTTACCCAGAGAAACATCTCTCTTATGAAGCTCAGAGGAAGCAGACACGTCGGGTGTTTGCGAGTTTAGTAACTGTTTTCTGATCAGTGTGCACCGCGCTAGGCTATCTGGACTGTAACTAACACCCATGCAGAGTGGCTCGGGCAGCTGGCTGGACTTGGGTTTAACCGGCTTTCAGAAATATAAACTCACCGTCTGTGTGTAGGAGGACACGCCCACCTTCCCACTGTGCAGGTACTGAAACGCTTCAGTACTTTTATAGTTATTCATTGCTGAACCGTCTACACCTTCCGAGAGTACAAAATCATTTAAAACGTCGCCGTAGGTAACCTCAGACCACCTTCTCATATCACCCACCCACTGTGTTATTAAACTTGGATGAGACATTGTTGTCCCATGGAACTTCTTGTTGTCTCTCTGGTCTCCTCCCATGTAACTGTATTCATTTAGGTTAGCTGAGCGGAAGTTCTAACACAAAGGCGGAAGAAACACACGCTTGAAAGTGGGTGTGGCCAAATACGGTGAATAGGTGTTGTAATAACTGTCTGCAAATAAGATAACATGATGTGCAAACCAAGCTAATGTTGACCTTAGTGGTCAAGTCAGGCGTCACATTCACATTTGAAATGAAAATCCAATCAGAGCTGACCGTCAGTCAATCAATGAATCAACATTTACTTTGAACATCCATCTATTGTCTTCCACTGTAGCCAATCCTAGCATCATCGTAGCGCGGTACACCATGGACAGGTCACCAGTCCAACGCATGGCCAACACACACTCACACACACACACACACACTCACACCTACGGGCGGTTTAAAGTGACCGATCAACCTCAGCTTGAACATGTTTCATAAATATCCTAATTCAGGAGGAAGTGATGTACAAAGATAAACCATCTCTTAGGTTCTCAGTCAGAGTGAGAGCGGGGGCAGATGTTGGTGGCTCTACTGTAGCAATTCCGGTCATGCAGGCTGACGAGCAGGAGAACAGGTCAGACAGGAGGGGCAGATGATCAGCCAGTCGGATGGAGCTCTGGTGGCTTCCAGCAGCTCTGGTTACAATCACCTCCTGCTGTTACATCTTTAGGCATCTGCTTTGTTACTAAAGAGCTGTATGTAAAGAAATGGGGTTAGACTTAACATAGACACCAAAGACACTGCCATGCTTCTGTGTTCTCTCAGACTCTCTGAGGAGGCACCTGACTCGATCAGCTGCATCAGACCACACAGCGAATGACTAACATTCCACATTCCAGCAGAGTTTTGATGGACGGAGATTTTGATGGTATGAGATCATGAGACGCACATATGAGACAAATTTATTGAACGCTTGGCTTCTTATTCAGATTTCCTGCATTTGTTGAGCCTGAGGGTCCACTGTGAGAACAAACTAGTCAGTGTCACAGGGGGGTGGGTACACCATGGACAGGTGCATATACCGAAACCATCAGAATTGTTTACTATACTGTGACATTCGTTTTTGGACCATGGTTGTCCACAGTTACTTTAAGGTGGCTGATAGTTTTAGTTATAGATGTTCTGCTATCTATGAATGTCCGTTCACTGTTATCAACAGCTATAAGCATCCATTACCTGTTAGTCACATTAGCCCTGTAGCTCCAGTGCCAAATAGAAGAGGTAACGGTCATGACACAAGACATGAATGACCAAAATACCTGTTGTCCAAATACATGATTGGATAACGAGTTACTTAGGAATTAAATGGCATAGCATGTAACCTTATAGCCTTTACTGCTGGAGGTACGGGTTCAAGTTCCAACCTTAGAAATGACAACAGACAATTGAAGTTGTGCATCATTTTGTTAGGGAATGTCATTGGTGTCACACCCACATTAGTCACTCCGTGTCACGTCCTGTGATGAACTAAATTACTGCAAACTCTGGATCTTCTGAAGTATCATGAGGTCATTTAGCAATAAATATACAGTTACATACAGAGTGTGTCTCAAAACCTAGTGAGCTCCTACATAGATAGCATTTTACATCATAGTATGTGCTCCTGACATGTAGTCTGTCCCAATTCTTACATTCCTTAAACATGTTGTCTACTGAGACACCTTATTTAGACCTGATTTTAAGGAAGCATCGAACGCTTCCTCAGCCGCTAATGCAATCCCATGATGCAATGCAGGCTAATCTACAAACAGTGAAGTGGTTTTAAAATGTGAGTTATTTTGATTCTCTCTGGAGTTTTAATGTGTTTCTTGTCATATAATCACACAAAACAGTATTTTATTATCAACTCTGTAACAAATCGTTGACCATTCAGCAGTTTTATACTCGAGACATTAGCAGATTTTTAAGTAAAGATTGATCGGCTATGTATCGGCATCGGGCGATTTTTAATCAAAATAAGTGATCCGTGATCTGCCGATATTTCTCCAGTTTAGCCAATCCCGACAGCCGATCGATGGCGCCTTATTTCTGTATTTACAGCTAGCGATTTATCCAGGAGGAGGAGCCCTGCGTAAAACCTCCTCCTGCCAGCTCCCTGCAATTCCTATCTGAACCACTAGGTGGAAATACATACCCTTTTATTTTCGACTGACTTAAGCAGCGGCGTCGCAAGCACGCACAGCTAGCACAAAACAAACAACCCAGAACACCGTGCAGACCAGATCTGACTGGTATGAACAGAACAGCAACAATTCAAGATCTACATTTAATGATAAAATAACCAGAGTCTGCGATTAATGACTGTATAAGTTTTTAATGCATTTATTTAATTAGCTTTTTTTATTTTAAATTAAGGGTCTAAATTTAATGATTGTAGTATTGGGGATATTTATTTGATTTACTTTGTTTATTTACTGTTAATTTTGTTCAGAATATTACGCTGTTTCATATGAGCTTGTTAAAAATGGTAATAAACCAGTTTAGACTGTTTCATGACTTGCTTGCGCTAATAATTACATGTAGCCCTGCTATGGCGCATACCCCACCCTCTATCATTATCGGCTATCGGCCGATCGTGCTGAAAGGTGATCGGCGATAGGAATTGGACTCAAAAAACGCTAATCGATCCATCTCTATTTTTAAGCCTATTGTTTTGGATGCCGGACCATAGCTTGGCAACCAGCTAAACTACCGGACGCGTGCAGTGGGCGGGAACAAGCTGTGTCCCAGTCTCTCTCTAACTAGAGCGTCTCAGTAATCTGTTTATGAGGAGAGATGAGGAGAGAACACTGATACTTAAACAGCTGCTACCTAGACAGCCTACTTACACACTCACTAGGTTTTGAGACACACCCATAGTTACACATAGCTACATACAGGCTACAAGCAAGTAAGTCTAGTATTAAACTATAATACCAGCTACTCAAACTGTAAGCTACTGCTGCCAAAGTCAAGTAACTTCCAAACTTGACAGTGTCTGCTAGTGTGTGAGGGATGTTTTGGTGAGGTTGCAAGTTTACATGGCTAGACGTGTCCCTTACTTGTACATTAGTCTCGTAGCTCCAGTATAAAACTAAGGAAGCAAGCTTGGAGGATCATGATGATCATCTGCATTTGGGGAAATAGGAAAGTTGTATGAACTTGGTTGTTCACTGTGTTGCTTGCATCTTCACCCGAGTCTGCGTGCAGCCACGGTTTCAAACCCACTGTGGTGTCCCCCCGAATGCAAATGAGCTTTGTTTTCAGAAATGCCTTGGAGGTGATGTTACATCGAGCCACTGCTGGCACCCTGTCCACTCTAGAGGACAGCAGCGGTGGCGCTGATTCAGTGTCAGTCAGCAGCATGCCCATGCTGTGCCAAGGAGAGTTTTTAGTAAATGAAATCTGGAGTGCTCCCACCGGACCCCCGTTATTTTGAGTTAATTGCCTCCTGCTTTAGTCACTTGACCTGTTCGTTTATGTCAACTTCCACACTAAGATTATATATAGTGCCTACATAAACTCTGTAATGGCTGTTTTGGTTTTAGGCACAGCACTATGAATTCACTGGGCAGGGTTAGGAAGCGGAGGCTCTGAGGGGGCCGACACTTCTCGTGGCTGGAGCTGGAGCGGTCGTGTCAGACCCCCAGAGTATAAAACTCAGAGTGGCTTTTTAAAAGCAGTTTTTAAATTTTGCTGAAACTTCTCCAGAGGCAGTTCGTCTCAGTGCTCCCAGCTGTCACATCACATCACATACCAGTGCCGCTCCAGAGCGACTAAAAGCCTTCTGAGAGACAGAGAGAGACGTCCACACATCTATCTCTATCTTTCTCTCTCCGCTGTAGTTAGCCGCTCTCACCCTCTCCAAAGAGGTCTTAACACTCTCCATCCTCCTCTCCACTTATTCACTCTCATCTTGTCTCCTGTCCTCTCCTGCCCTGACCTCTCCTGTCCTCTTCTGTCCTCCCCTCTTCTCTCCCCTCCTCTTCTATCCTTTCCTCTCCACTCCTCTTCTCTCCTCTCCTGTCCACTCCTCTCCTGTCCACTCCTCTCCTGTCTTCTCCTTTCTACATTTTTTCACGCGTCCTGCTTGATGCTGTGACACCTGTTCTCTCTCTGAGTGTCACAGGTGTGCCATCTGGCTTTGTGCTCTACTCCTTCCTTCTCCCTCTTTTGCTGTGCTTTCCTATCTTTTCCTTTCCTTTCTTTTCCTTTCCTGTCTTTCCCTTTCCTCTCTTTTCCTTTCCTTCATTTTTCTTTCCTGTCTTTTCCTTTCTTTTTCTTTCCTGTCTTTTCCTTTCCTTCCTTTTCCTTTCCTTTCCTTTGCTGTCTTTCCCTTTCCTTACTTTTTCTTTCCTTACTTTTCTTTTCCTTTCCTTACTTTTCTTTCCATTTCCTTACTTTTCCTTTTCTTTCCTTTCTTTTCCCTTTCTTACTTTTCCTTTCCTATCTTTTCCTTTCTTTTCTTTTCCTTTTCTTTCTTTTTCTTTCCTGTCTTTTCCTTTCTTTTTCTTTCCTGTCTTTTCCTTTCTTTTTCTTTCCTGTCTTTTCCTTTCCTTCCTTTTTCCTTTCCTTACCTTTGCTGTCTTTCCCTTTCCTTACTTTTTCTTTCCTTACTTTTCTTTTCCTTTCCTTACTTTCCTTTCCATTTCCCTACTTTTCTTTTTCTTTCCTTACTTTTCCTTTCTTTCCTTTTCCTTTCCTGTCTTTTCCTTTCCCTTCTTGTCTTTTCCTATCTTTTCCTGTCCTGTCTTTTCCTTTCCTTTTTTTTTCTTTTCCTATCTTTTCCTTTTCTTTATTTTCCTTTTCCTTTCGGGTCTTGTCCTGTGGTTTAACCTGGCCTGTGATTGTGTCCTTTAGTGTCCTGCTTGTTTTGTCCTGTTTTTCTATTTTATCTTGTCCTGTCCTTCAGTTCTCTCTTTTGTTGTCCTCTCTTTTATTCTGCCATATTCTTCCCTGTCCTTTCTTTCCGTTCTCTCGTCTTTGTTTGCTGTCTTTTCTATTTTCCATCTTTTCTGTTCTGTTCTCTCAGTACACCTTTTTCTTTCATTTTCTCCTTTCATCATGTCAATTTCTTTCATCTTTTCCTGTAATTTCTTCCACCATGTCCTTTACTGTTATCTTGTCTTTTTACTCTCGTTTCCTTTCCTTTCTTTTCCCTTTCCCTTTCTTTTTGGTCCCGTCCTCTTCTTTCCTTATCTGTCATCTTCTTTCTGTTCCTCTGCCCTGTCCTTCCCTTTCTTTTTCTCATTCTTTGCCGTGTCTTTTCTTCTGATGTCCTATATTTTCATTTATTTAAACTTTTCCTACCACATCCCATCTACCAGTCTTTTCTTTTCTGTCCATAGCTCCTTCCTCTCATATTCTGTCCTTTTTATTAATCACGTTCTGTCCTGTCATCTTTTCCTATATTTTATATTTATCTCCTTTCTTTTTCTTTTCTTTTCCTTTTTGGTCCTTTCCTGTTCTTTCTTGTCCAGTCCTGTCACCCTGTCCTCTCCTTTCCTTTCCTTTGTGATGCTGTGCTGTCCTGTTTGTGTACAGTGTTTACTGTCCTGTCTTTTAATCCTGTCTTTTCCTTTCCATTACTTTTTCTCTGGTATGTTATTAAACCTTTATCTTACATACCAGCTCCTGCTCGTACATCTTGTCTGCATATGTAAAAGAATGTGTTTTTTTTATCCCGTTGGTCACAAATGTCCTGGGTTTTTTAAAGTAAAATGTCCTCTTTTCTTGTGTTCCCAGGTCTGAAGCAGAGGCATCTGGGCTATCAGGAGGTGAGCAGCCCGCTGTCTCTATGATCTTAAAACACAGCATCAGCATCTTCGTCATCATATAGTAGGAGCTGAGGGGAGGAGAGAGATTCACTTCTGTCTATTCCATCATAGAATGGAATTTGATTTGAGATTTGAGAAACACAGCACTGCCACCTGTGGGAGAGAGAGAGTAGAAGGGAGAGACAGAACACCAATGACAGCACAGGCACAGGGGCTGCGTCCCAAGCAGGAGGAATCAAGTGCAACCATTAACCAGTAACACGCTGACTTACTTTAATGTCGGCACATCTACAGGCCAATTTATGCTTCTGCATCAAAGCTATGTCATAGGTGCCCTGTAGCCGTGTACCCTGTGCTGTACCCTACACCGCATCATACATCGTACCCTACGCTATATCCTACACTGTCCGCTATGCTGTACCCCAAGCCATACCCTACACTGAACCCTACACCATATTCTACTCCGTACCTTACAGCATAGCCTACACCATACCCTACACTTTATCTTACACTATACACTATGCCATACCCTATGCCCTTTGCCGTATCCTACACCGCATCCTACACCGCATCCTACACCATACCCTACGCTATATCCTACACTGTCCGCTATGCTGTACCCCATGCCATACCCTACACTGAACCCTACACCATATTCTACTCCGTACCTTACACCGTAGCCTACACCATACTCTACACCACATCCTACGGCATACCCTACACTTTATCTTACACCATACCCTATGCTATATCCTACACCATACTCTACACTGTATCCTACACCGTATTCAACACTGTACCCCATGCCATAGCCTTCACTGTACCCTACACCATATTCTACTTCATACCCTACACTGTATCCTACACCGTGGCCTACACTGTACTCTGCACCACATCCTACGGCATACCCTACACTTTATCTTACACCATACACTATGCCATACCCTATGCTATATCCTACACCGTACTCTACACTGTATCCTACACCGTATTCAGTGCTGTACCCTTCCCTATGCCCTATGCCGTATCCTACACCGCATCCTATGGCATACCCTTCGCTATATCCTACATCATACCCTATGCTGTACCCCTTGCCATACCCTTCACTGTACCCTACACCATATTCTACTCCGTACCCTACACTGTATCCTACACCGTGGCCTACACTTTACTCTACACCACATCCTATGGCATATCCTACAGTTTATCTTACACCATACACTACGTCATACCCTATGCCGTATCTACACCGTACCCTATACTGTACCCTACGCTGTATCCTACACCATATCCTACGCAGTACCCTACCCTATGCCCTATGCAGTATCCTAAACCCCATCCTACGCCATACCCTACACTGCATCCTACTCCATAACCAATGCCATATCCTACACCATATACTACACTACACCCTACGCCATACCCTACACTGTACAGTACACCATACCCTATGCCATATCCTACACCATACACTGTGCCATATCCTACACCATATCCTATGCTGTACCCGTACCCTGTACTCTATGCAGTATCCTAAACCCTATCCTACGCCATACCCTACAATGCATCCCACTCCATAACCAATGCTGTATCCTACACCATACACTACACCATATCCTACACTACACCCTACGCCATACCTTACACTTTACAGTACACCTTACCCTATGCTGTATCTTACGCCATACCCTACGCCATACCCTACACCATACCCTATGCCATACCCTACACCATACCCTATGCCTTATCATATGCCTAATAAAAACACCCAAAACACTGTGGACATACAAACAAAACCCAGAGTGAAACACACTTGATTGACAGCCAGTCACATGGCGTGATAAAGTCACTTTCCAGGTCACAAAGAAGAGGAGGAGGACTGTCAGGAAAAAACAGGCCACACATACCTTCTCTCTCTTACTCTCTCTCTCTCTCTCTCTCTCTCTCTCTCTCACTCTCTCTCTCATTTTCACTCTCTCTCTCTCTTTGCTGAATGTTCTTCTGCTCTCCTGATGTTGATTGGCGTTTCATTTTCTGGGCTCCTGCTCGTGTCTCTCAGAAACACTTACACACATACAAGCACGGAAACTATGCACACTTCAGCTATGTTCGCTTTACCAGTGCTACATCCACACAGCAGTAAACGTGGCTCAACCTGATTTCCTCAGGGATTCTTATTTGGCTGATCATATATCTGTATATCTCACATTAGTCTGAATAGGTCTCGTTTCTAAACTGACCCGCGTACGCTACTTCACATGTCACGTTCATTCAGGGTTACAATATATTTTAGCTGAATGGTGATATACGATATATATATTACAATATGTTTTAGCTGAATGGTGATATATGATATATATATATATATCTCAATATGGTTTAGGTGAATGGTGATATACGATATATATAATTACAATATGGTTTAGGTGAATGGTGATATACGATATATATAATTACAATATTTTTTAGCTGAATGGTGATATACGATATATATATTACAATATGTTTTAGCTGAATGGTGATATACGATATATATATTACAATATATTTTAGCTGTATAGTGATATATGATATATATATATATTACAATATATTTTAACTGTATAGTGATATACAATATATATATATATATATATATATATATATATATATATATATATATATATATATATATATATATTACAATATATTTTAGCTGAATGGTGATATACGATATATATATTACAATATATTTTAGCTGAACGGTGATATACGATATATATATTACAATATTTTTTAGCTGAATGGTGATATACGATATATATATTACAATATTTTTTAGCTGAATGGTGATATATGATATATATCTCAATATTGTTTAGCTGAATGGTGATATATGATATATATCTCAGTATTTTGTAGCTAAATGGTGATATACGATATATATCTTAATATTTTTAGCTGAATGGTGATATACAATATATATTTCAATATTTTGTAGCTAAATGGTGATATACGATATATATCTCAATATTTTGTAGCTAAATGGTGATATACGATATATATCTCAATATTTTGTAGCTAAATGGTGATATACGATATATATCTTAATATTTTTCGCTGAATGGTGATATATGATATATATTTCAATATTTTGTAGCTAAATGGTGATATCCAATATATATCTTAATATTTTTCGCTGAATGGTGATATATGATATATATCTTAATATTTTTTTAGCTGAATGGTGATATACGATATATATCTCAATATTTTGTAGCTAAATGGTGATATACGATATATATCTTAATATTTTTCGCTGAATGGTGATATATGATATATATCTTAGTATTTTTTAGCTGAATGGTGATATATGATATATATCTTAATATTTTTTAGCTGAATGGTGATATATGATATATATTTTAATATTTTATATATTTTATTTTAATAATAGTTTTGTGAGGGAGGGAGACGGGCAGTGTGAACGTGAGATAAATTGGGAGAAGAGAAAGGCGAACTAAAATAAACTAAAATAAAAACATTCATATATAACATCCACCTCATGTTTTAAGGCACAGGTTCATTCATGTTAATCCGTCGTAGTCAGAACTCAGAACATGAAGCATCAAATTAGAAAGATCGGATCTGAGCTGTCTGACGGAGCAGTGACGCATGTAATTGGAACATAGCCTAAAAAAACAGGGCCCGCAAAGTCAGCTCACTCCATCTCTGATAATGATCATTTTAATCTCTCTATCTCTCCCCCCTTGTTCTCTCTCTCTCTCTCTCTTCCCTGTTCTCTCTTTCTCTCTCTCTCTCCTGTATTCTCTCTCTGCTTCTCCTGTTCTCTCTTTCTCTCTCTCTTTCTCTCTCTCTTTCTTTCTCCTGTTCTCTCTCTCTCTTTCTCCTGTTATTTCTTTCTCTCTCTCTCCTTCTCCTGTTCACTCTCTATCTTTCTCCTGTTCTCTCTCTCTCTCTTTCTCCAGTTCTCTCTCTTTCTTTCTCTTCTCTCTCTCTCTCTCTCTCTCTCTCTCTCTCTCTCTCTCTCTCTCTCTCTCCCCTCTCACTCTGCCTCTCTCCCTCCCCTCTCCCTTGCCTAGTTTTCCCTCTCCCCTCTTTCTCTCTCTACCGCTCAGTATACACTGTTTTAAAGGGGAAGTCCACCGATTTTTTTTTTAAATCAAAAATCTTTTAAAAATCAACATTTTAAAAAAAAGTAATTTCTGTTGTTGAAATGTGAACAATGAGTTTGTGAAATGATTCATTGCACAAAAACAGACCATTTGTTTACAGACATTTAATATACTATCCAGAACATAGTTTGTATACACTGCAGTGTAAAAGTCTTCAGCACCTTAAAAAGCCTTTATCTTAGCAGTAAGTGTAATTTCACCACAAACATACAAAGTAACATGAATATGTTATTGTGAGAGAAGTAGATCATATCTTGAGCTCCAGTTTGAAGAAGTTTAGTTCCAGATTTCTCCTGGACGCCCCAGACATTGTATGAATGTGTTCAGTTCCTTCAGCAGCAATCTTGATTTAGCTTAATGAAGTACTGAGCAGTCAAAGCAGATATTAGATGAGAACTGTAACTAATACTGGGTTGTTTCTACATGGAGAAGCTTGGAAAGGGTTAAATAAACACACTGATGTATGTAAAAGCTCTACTTACTGTATTAATACTGTTTAAATATTTAAAAAAGAAAGTGTCTGTCTGGAAAAATAGCTTTTTGAAATATAATAAAAGTCCCCAAGTACCTAAAACGTCTGCACAGTGCTGTGTGTAATGTTGAAGCTGCTACAATGGTCTTAGATCTTTTCCGGGTTTTCTGGGGGCAGCATGTTCACTTTAAATCTCCACTCCAGACTTTGACAGTTCACTCTTTCCACCACGTTCACCCACAATATTAATCACCACCAGCTGAGTGGTTTAAGACTTTCACTAAGCCTTTGTATAATCAGTATGGAAGCATGAATCAGCCAGTCCACAGTCCGGCCTTCACATAAGAGCCTTTTATAAAGTACATGCTTCAAATTCTGGACTTATTTTATAGCCTGTGTATCCTTTACATTCTCTACTGCATCCTCTCTCTGTCTCTACTCTTCTCTGCTCTCTCGCTCTCTCTCCTCCTCGTCTTCAGTCTCCTTGAATGGACATACTTGTTCCTTTTAGCCAAGAGAACATGGCTGTGTTTGTTTCACTCTCACAGACGAGAGACGGTCATGAGACTAGGCCGTTGCGTACAACGCTCACACACACACACACAGGCACACACACACTCACGCTGGTCATATGAGCAACAGGGCCGACCCACAGCGAGAACGAGGGAGTAATGGAGGACTTGCTGTGGAGGCTCCGGCTCTGGGGTTCTCTGTGTGTGAGCAGATGCTGCTGGTGTTGTGGACGAGAGAAAGAGGTCATGAATGGGCAGGAGAGCGTGGCCGAGGTTAGGGACAGATGGAGAGAGGAGGATGAGGAGGCTGGAACGGCAGAGAGGCCTTCGAAAAGCTGGAGTGTGTCATCTCTGCCGGTCACGGAGGTAATGTGTAGCGAGATGGAGTGCTGTCAGTTCTCAGTGAACCATAACAACTAACCATAAATGCTGGTATTAGAAGAAGAACAGAACATATCATGCTGTGGGTTTTCATTAAAGGAGGACAGATTCTGGGGAGTGGACTCGGGAGAACTTGAGAGAACTAGAAGACATTTAAGAATGTGTGCAAAAGGCATCTAAGCTGACTGTTTAAAAGCGGATATGATTAGAACAGATGTAAATAATCATAAATACAATACAAAGTAACATAAATATCTTATTGTGAAAGAAGTAGATCATATCTTGAGCTCCAGTTTGAAGAAGTTTAGTTCCAGATTTCTCCTGGACGCCCCAGACATTGTATGAATGTATTCAGGTCCTTCAGCAGCAATCTTGATTTAGCTTAATGAAGTACTGAGCAGTCAAAGCAGGTATTAGATGAGAACTATAAATAATACTGGGTTGTTTCCACAAGGAGAAGCTTGGAAAGGGTTAAATAAACACACTGATGTATGTAAAAGTTTTATTTTTAAATATAATAATTTCCCCAAGTGTCTCAAACGTTTACACAGTACTGCATATGTGCTTTATTTATATTTTTATATTAATTACAGTTTCTCTTTTTGTGACTTCAGTGTTGGGAGTGGGTAGAACGTCCCTATACATCCAAAGTACTGGCATGTTGGAGCCTCTGATTTACAAATATCTTTAAAAACGTCTTTCATTCTGACAGCTTGAGAACAGTGGCCAGGCCTAGTTACAGTTGCTAGTACTGGATATTGAAATGAGGTCTTTGCTGGAGATTGTGATGTCATATTAGGGCATGAAAAAAGTCAGAACAGTAATGTTTTCATATAGATTATTCTGTTATGATAAGGCAAGAAAACAACAGTTATGTTTCCTATAGACTGTGCTGCCATGACTGTGCTGCCATGATAGAGTATAAAAGCAGTCAGAACCCTGTACACTGAGGTGTTATGAGGAGACATACAGTCATCTTGTTGATTATGATGTATAGTTGTTATCTTTCCTTTGTGTTGTTATGTCATAATAATGCATAACTACGGTCATTTGTGCTATAGATGCTGATCAACAAAATTAGTTATTTTTTGAAAACATATAACAATAATATTTCTGTATATGGTTTTACAATAAACAAGGCAACAGTCATAACGGTCATCTTCCTTATAGACTATGCTGCCATGATAGATCATGAAAACAGTCATCTTGTTGATTATGATGTATCTTTTCTTTATGTTATTATTTCATAATAATGCATAACTAAGGTCATGTTTGCTATAAATGCTGATGTCATAATAGAGGATGGAAACAATCATGCCATTGATCTTACCTGTTGGGCTTGTGATGTCATAATAGGGCACATATGGTGTCACAATGAGATGAAAACAGCAAAACCACCTTTTCTATAGATGAGGGTGCTAGAAAGGGACATTATAAGGCCAGCCTGTTGATTATGATGTCATAATAGGGCACAAAAAATAAACATTACAATCATCTTTCCTGTAGATTATGATGTCACAAAAAAACATGAACACTATCACTTCCTCCAGGAAACACACAACGCTTTGCTTCTTTAGTTACTAATGGATTTATTCTTCCCTTTGGGCTTGCACTTCACTCTCCTCCTAATCCACCGTTGAACTGTCCCAATATATAGTATAGTCCAAACAATGTTTTAAACAAACCTCGCTGGCTGCACACAACCGAGAGGGAATGAGTTCTCTTGGAGCACGAATGTTTTAACAGTCTTTTAGCTCTTTTTAGCTTTTTAGCAGAGTGTCTGAAGTTCTCCCGACTTGCACATCTTTTCGATAACAAAAAAACAAAAACAGCACCAATAAAAGGATCCGTGCACAACACAGGTCGTAATAAGTTCCTACTCGTATAATTCAAATGAGCACAATCAAAAATGAATTAAATAAAGAAATAAAATAAAATAAAAATAAAAACACAGTAACAGCTGTCATTTCCAATGTAGATCCTGATGCCATACTAGGGCACAGAAACAGCTATAACAGTCATCTTTCATATATGTAGTGTTCCATAACAATCATAATAAGACACGAAAACAATCAAGCAGATTGATTCAGGTGTTATTAAGGCACATACAGTCTTCTCATTGATTATGATGTATAGTCGTTATCTTCCCTGTATGTCATTATCTCATAATAATGTGTGAATGCAGTCATTTTTGCTGCAGGTCCTGATGTCATAACAGGGGATGGAAACAGTCATAACAATGACCTTACTTGTTGATTATGATGTCATAATGGAACATAAAAAAGTAATAGCAGTCATTCATATAGATTTCATATAGATTATGATGTCATATTAGGGCATGGAAACAACAATAATAGTCATCTTTTCATATTTTCTATATTCGCAGTAAAGCAAGTAAACAGCCATAACAGTCATCGTTCTTATAGACTATGATGCTATAGCAGGGCATGAAAACATCCAAACAGTCTTTCCTATAGATTGGAATGTTATAAAGGGACATATACGCAGTCAACCTGTTGATAATGATGTCATAATAGGGCATAGAAATAGTTGTTAACTTTTGTATAGATTATTATGTCATCATAATGCATGGATACAGTCATTTTTGCTTTAGATCCTGATGCTATAGTAGAAGATTTAAACGGTCATAACATTGATCCTACCTATCGATTATGATGTCATAATACAACCTAAAAAATCTTCTTTTCTCATAAAGCATTCATCCATCCATCCGTTATCTTCTGCTGTATCCCATTAGTCAGGGTCACAAGGGTGCTGGAGCCAATCCCAGTGTCATTCAGGTGAAGGCGGGGTACACCATGTACAGGTCGCCAGTCCATCACGTGGTCTCATCTATCCATAACAATCATTATAAGATATTATTACCATCAGATCCTGATGTCATAATAGAGGATAGAAACAGTCATAACAACGACCTTACTTGTTAATGATGATGTCATAATGGAACATAAAAAAAGCAATAGCAGTGATTTTTTCATATAGATTATGATAACAGTCATAATAACAGTTACCTTGTCTATGTATGGTGTCGCGGTAAAGCAAGGAAACAGTCATAACACTCATCATTCTTATAGACTATGATGACATACCAGGGCATGAAAACATCCAAACAGCCTTTCCTATAGATTTGGATGTTATTTATAGTGACACATACAAATCAGTCTGTTGATTGTGATGTCATGATAATGCCTGGAAACAATCAGTTTTACTATATAAAATCCTGATTCCACGGTAACAGCCATACCAGTAATCTTTCCCATAGATTATTCAGTTCAACTTTATTGTCTTTATACCAATACAAGGCTGCAGGGTATAACAAAACCCTGTCAGGCTACTTCCAGTGCAAACTTTAGAAGTTAAAGGTAAAGAATTAAAGAAAGAGATAAATAAGCAATAGTGCAAGTACAAAAAAGACAATACAAGTGACAGAGACAGGAGACCATACGTGCACTACAAGACAATATGTGCAAAGCCAGTAAGTACAAAACGTGCAAAAGCAAAACTGCCATTGCCAGTGTCAGAATGTGGCTGGAACTGGTGCAAACAGCAATAAGAATAAATAAAATAAATATATGGGATGCGTACATGCGTATATAGTCCAGCGAATACACCTTAAGTGAGGATTAGGTGGTGGATGTAAACAGCAGATGTAAATACACAATGCAGGTAGAGAGCATAGCAGCTACATGTTCTGGTAAACAGCTTCATAGGTTTGCAGGGATGTTTAACTGTTTGGAATATACAGCTCTGACGTTCAGGTATTGAAGGTACCAGTTACATGCAGTGCATACAGTCTCATGAGCTGGTGGAGCTCGGTGTGTGGTTGCTGTGGTGATCAGGGCTGAATCAGTAACAGTCTGTAGTGCTGTAGTCTTGTTCTGGTAGGAGCTGCTGGTGTGACCAGTTTGACAGCTCTATTATGATGAAATAATACAACACAGGAACAACCATAACATTAATTTGCCTATAGATTATGATGTCATAATAGGGCATAAAAACTAAACAGTCATTTATTATATAGACTACCATGTCATGTTAAGTCATGGAAGCTGTTTTAATGGTCCTGTATATGAGGTCATGATAAGACAAGGAAGCTGTAAAAGTGTATGCTTTTAAACTAAAGGTTACCTGGTTTATTGAAATGTTGAATTGAAGTTAACAGATGCATGATCTCTGTTTTGTAGTGGGATGAATATTATGTGAATATTATATTAAGTTCACTAAACTCAGCATTACAGGTTTTTACTAAACTTAATACAGCATTACAGGTTAACCCAGTTACTTATAGTTCATACTAAGTTTAAAAGCAACATACAGGGTGTGTTTCAAAACCTAGTGAGGGTCTACATAGACAGCATTTTACCTCATAGTATGTGCTCTCGACATGTAGACTGTTATATCTTAAACATGCTGTCTACTGAGGAACCTTATTTAGACCTGATTTTAAGGAGGCATCGAACGCTTCCTCAGCCGCTAAGACAATCCCATGATGCAACGCAGGCTAATCTACGAGTTATTTTGATTCTTTCTGGTGTTTTAATGTGTTTCTTGTCATATAATCACACAAAACAGTATTTTATTATCAACTCTGTAACGAGTCCTTCACCATTTTGCAGTTTATACTCGAGACATTAGCATTTATGCTAGCAGATTTTTAAGCCTGGGCTATAGGTTTGGATAGGCAGCCGGTAGCTTAGCAACCAGCTAAACCACCGGTGGCGTGCTGCAGTGGG